>JABCKT010006704.1:0-24083 GCA_018858115.1 Tephrocybe rancida | reverse complement strand
CGGCGTTCTCCCCGATTTGACCATGAAGCCGCGGCCTGAGCCCAAGCCGGCCCAAGCCCAGCCACGGCTTGGGCTCGCGGCTCAGGCTTGTATTTCAACAAGCCCAAGCCCCCCAAAGCCGAGCCGTAGCCTGGGCTTTGGGGCCGAGCCGGGCCTAGCACATCACTAGGCACACCCGAAATTCGGACCAGACGCCGCATTGAATGAGCGCTTAGTAGAAGGCATGCCTTATTGTCGTTGCATCAAAGCATTTCGGTTGGGAGACATCTGTGAGTGATATGATTGAAGGAAGGTATGTAGCTTTGTTTCACTGCCACAACTTTGTCTGTGACCATAAAAGAGGTAACATGATTACATGGAGCATATATATAAGAATGGTCGGGGACACTAGCGCGCCGTGGAGCGACTCAAGGGGCACGCCCGAAATTCGGACCAGACGCCGCATTGAATGCTCGCTTACTACTCAAGAAGACTTGCCTTATTGTCGTTTGCATCAAAGCATTTTGGTTGAGGGACATCTGTGATTGAAGGAAGAAGGTATGTATACGCCTTGTTTCACTGCAACTTTGTCTGTGACCATCTGACAATTTCCTTGGGCAGTGCTGGTCGTCTCTATTCAGCCTCTACATATTCGAATAGACTGCCAGTGCCCTTGTAGCTCGCTTCAAGGACCGTCTATTCTGCCACAAGTCGTCGCCGACGTTCACAACGACCTCAAGGACCCCAACCATAAAATGTGTGAACTATGTCACTTTTATTACATGAAGCTCTGCGTGGTACATGTCCATATCCAAACATGACGCTGCGCCATTCGAGAAATATCGTCCGCGCAAAATTTGGTCGCCAAATTCACAATTTTCCGTTATACAAGGTGAAATGACAATAAGGATATGTTCTGTCAAGAGTATCTGTGTTTGTTAGGAGCAACGCCCGCATCCTACATCCACCCCAACCCACCCAGAGACTTCGCGCACATGTATGTGTGAAAATATGGCTTCTTTTTCTTGCTTCGAAATTACTACAATTGGCCAGTATTTTTTCACAATATTGGCGAGAAATGACGTCGCCACTCGTTAATACAATCGATGATTGCCAAAAATAAGCCCGCAAGCATGTACTAGAACGGAAGTCTCCAATAGGGAACGTTAACGTGAGTGAGGCGAGCCATGTGAATGCCATGTTTGATTGCCATAAGATGGGTAAAGTTAACGGGAGTGTGGCCCGTCATGTGTACGCCATATATGATCGCCATAAGTCGGTGATTTGACACCGGTATGTAAGAAGTAGATCCCTAGCTCGCCTTTCAACATATATACCAAGACATCAAAATGTAGAAGATACCACGGACAAACTTGGACACCCGGCTGACATCGCCGCCTGGTCCCAGGCAAAAGTAACACAACGATATAAGTGTATGAACCGAGGAACCGCCTTAGCAAGCTCACTGCGAGGAAAAACTAACAAGAACACAAAGTTTGCTCCGAAGGGGTCACTAGACATACACTACACTGAGGGTGGCGAACGCCAAGACAGCCTTCGTCCGCAGTGCCGATGATGCCTGTTTCCTGAGATGCTGTGTTGTCGTTGCTTGTGTTCCCATCGAGAGAGCCTCAGAGGATGTGCCGGTGGAGATTCTATGTCTGGTCGGCGTTCTGGCCCGAGACTGAGATCGTCAGAGAAGTGTTTTTGTCCCAGTCCAAACCCGTCCACGTCGTATGCTGCAAGAATGAAAGTTCATTATTGGTATGGGCTCTTCGAAAGAAGATTAAAAGGGAGGTGTCGTAAAGGCTACAAGAAATTACGCGTAACGAAGATACGAAAAAAAAAGAAGAGCGCGTTGTGTTGGAGTTAGCGCCAGCAATGCCGGAGATACCCTGAAAGATAAATTTCAGCGGACTTCTTGCAGGCGTGAGGAGGGTACTCACAATACATGTACATAGGTGACGGCCAAAGTGGCAATGACGCACCACTTGCGATGGCGGGTGTTAATATACAAGCGCCAGCTTCCCGAAGCTTGTGTGTGTACCCCGATAAGTATTATACCGAGGGTCACCGACGCTGATGATGTGATTGATGAAGCTCCTGTCCAGTTCGCATAGTTGGCCATATTGGAAGCTGGAATACCCCATTCCGAGCCCTTGAGTCGTTCAGCCCATGGGAAGGCAATCTAGGCTTCGACGTGTAGAACAGTGGTAGTTAAAACAAGAGTAACAGGTGCAAGATACCCCCTTCGCAAAAGTAAATCCTAAACTTATGTTCCCAATAAATGAAGGAGAACGAAGGCGCCATTTGGGTGTATATTGAATGTCAGGATGAAGACAGTGCCACGGAAGCGTCGGAGGTAATGTGGAAGATAGGGCGGTTTATGGAAGCCGCCCCTTGGAATGCCGATGAAGAATACCAGAGGTACAAGGGGAAGCGGAGGGGCTTCCTGTTGAGGCCTTGTGTCAATACAATACATTTGAACTGATTATCGGTGAAGTGTGACTGTACCAAGGGGATAGGGCACATGCCCTGAGTACACCTGAGATGGCTTATACAATAGTTGACTCATCCAATACATAGTTACTTCTCGGCTGTTCTGAAAGAAGATCAGTGCCAGATTGGTTACGTCAGGGTAACAGCAGACGTACCTTCTTCGGGCAAAAACAGGATTGCTGACACTTCGATGGACTGTGGCTCGGCGGGTGGGGGAGCGGCGATCATGTTCACGTCGTACCCACCCGATGATTCTGGGCAAAGTATTTAATTCTTTTCGGTGACGTTGCCAAATCTTAAAGGTCGCGTCAAAAGGGCGACGAAAAGGATCACAAGCAGCCCATAGCACCTCCATGGTGTTCGTGTATTTGCAGTATCAAGCACTTTGGCAGCGGCTTCACCACATGAATGCCGGGGAGCAACAGAATGTGTGACATGGATGGTTGATGAGCGGCATGAGCCTGAGAGTCAGGTTGGACTCAGGGTTCGGGAGAGTTATCAGGTACACATGATACAGCCCCAGCAGGCTCCTGATACCAGCTACTCCATTCTTCCGGGAAGTCACCCACGTACGTGGAGCTAGGTTGAGGGGCCGCAAGTTTTCGCACACACTTAGGCTCGACTTGGACATTTGATTATCTTTGATCTCTTCTCAATGTCATCCAACCAAACAATCACAACTGTCTGTCCGATAGGCTCCGCCGCCGAGTCCCCTCAAGGATGATTGGATCGCGGTGCTCAGCACAAGGTAGGCACAACGCTACTGATGCACACACGAAAGACGGCGGTGGTGGTAGTGGTGATGCAGGAGAGGGCTACCTTAGACTAGGTGAGTGCATGTATACTCGTTTTGAGGCCGGCCATACATGGCTCAACGCGCTCACGTGGCCAGTCCTGATCCAAAAAAGCCGACGCGCCGCCGCGCCATAGGGCATTTAGCAGAATCAAACTAAGCGTCCATCATTGGCGGGTACCTCTATGAAAATCAACTTCGCAAGGATTTGCCCCGCACACACGACCGACGGCGCGAATAACCACGGTTGAGATATGAAAGAGATGCTGTGGAGGAGGTGAGTGTATAGATATCGATTTAAACGACGTACGGTGCTTAGCGACCCGCGCGGCTAGGTCGAATCTGTTATTCCAATGTTGACGCCTACTAACACGCTCCAGGCTCCAGGTATAGTAAGTATGCGGTAAATTGTTTACTTCCGGACACAGAAGCTACAATTTATATACGCGGTCGTCTGGACGATGGATATCTCTCCTCTGGACTTTTTTCGTTTCCCCACAAGAAAGGCCTTGCAACTATGGGATGACAATGCGAAAGACTTCGATCGATGCAGGGTAGGAAAACTGCGACTAAGTGAGTACACTAATATCAATTTTAGCGCCACATAATGCTTACTCGGCCTGTGCCTCCAGTTCGAATCTCTCAACCAAATGCCCTGGGCCCGCCGCCATGCCCCAGGCCTCAGTTTCTATCAGATTCTTAGCCCCAGGACCCACATTTTCGTTGTGAGCCTATATCTGCGTCATCTTACCGAGAATGGAAGAACGAATCGCCCTTCGACGACAGACATCCTCTTCAAGAAGAAATGACCCCGTAACCGCGAGCAACGGCGGGCTTGGATCGATGCAGGACATGACTAAAGTGGAGTACCTGATCGACAGGTACTATTCTGCGTGTATGCTCAATTGGCGCTGTGCGTTCGACCCTTGCGGCCCCACGATGTGGCGTTTGAAGACGACGCAAAATTTCGGGTATGGGGCGGGGACGAGTCCTGAACTCGAGCACCTGAAGTGGTACTCTGTTCCTCGTCGAACTTAGAAGCGTACCAACAATAGCTTGCGATCCAGAGATCTGATATTTGCCTTGAAAAGAAGGAACAAATGACGCATGAGGCAAGCCAAACCAAAACTCAGTGTTTACGTTGCAACTTTGGCTCTCACTTCACCGCCCCCGCTGTGCTTACCCGATCCTTGCGTTCAAAGCTCCATATGGGAGAGCAGAATCAAGGGCCCTGATTGCAGCGGGTGAACGAAATCCATCAGTGGGATGCATCGCCCGGAGACTCGGCGGCGGTAGCATGCCCGGACTGATATAGATTATGTATGGAGTCAGTTCCATCCCATCAAAGGCATGCTCTTCTCCTCGTGCAAAACGCAGCGTCTATGCTGAGCTTGGGCCGTCCCAGAATAAGAAACTTCAATGATAGGTGTTGAATCAGCTTGTCTTTCTACATAATACATTAAGAGGGTATTACTAATTATAAATATCAAGGGTAATACTAAAAACAATTATTTCATCACAGGGTGTGCACTAAATTCTAAACGAGAGCTACAGTGCGCCAGTGATCTTCACAAACGGCCTCTAATTTTTTGAACACTCTCCAGATCCACACAAGAAATGCAAGATCTAAAAGAGTGAAGATAGTGACAATAATACCAAAAAGAGATCGCGCTAGCAGGCCCATTGGTTCAGTATCTAGGGGAATCCTCTGACCAAAACTTTCATTCCAGAGGGAGGATAAAACAGAAAGAACAAAAAATACTACCCCCCTGTGGGTAAAGTCAGATCTGCACATACTGTAGGCAACATGACCACAAATACGAACCAGCAGAGAGAGATAGCAGGCATTGCCAGTATTGTCCACGGCATTGACCCAAGAGACTGCTTATCTTCTTTGGCACGCTGCGGCAATATGTGACTTTGCGCCACCAAAGGTACTTGAAGAAACACATACCTGAAACCAGACAATAGCGAATCTTTCAGTATTGGTTTGG
This sequence comes from Tephrocybe rancida, assembly GCA_018858115.1. NCBI lineage: Eukaryota > Fungi > Basidiomycota > Agaricomycetes > Agaricales > Lyophyllaceae > Tephrocybe > Tephrocybe rancida. The sequence continues at coordinate 18,818 of JABCKT010006704.1, read as the reverse complement.
GCTTTCCGAAAGAATACTAAGAGCATGGTGGCGTAAAGACTGGAAGAAATGGCGCGCAAAGAAGAGACGAAAATGAATGAGCGTGTTAGGTCATCGCAATTAGCACCAGGTAACGCAGGTGATGCCCTGGGGATAGATCTCAGCGCTCTCCTGCATGCTTACGAGGGACACTCACATCACGTAGGTGACGGCCAAAGTGGCAATAACACACCACTCTCGATAGCGGGAGTCAATGTATGAACTCCAGCTCCCCTGCAACTGCTGCGCATGTACATGCATGACCGTTGCTGTATAACTGCCGAGGGCCACAGTTGATAATGTTTTGAAGAGAGTTCCGGTTCCCAGATCGTGTACTATTCTGCCCTTGGCAGGGACTATAACACCCGGTTCGAAATCCTTGAGTCGTTCGGCCCACGTGAAAGCAATCGAGGCTTCCGACGCGTAAAATGTTGGAAGTTGAAAGAAGAGAAGAAGGTGCAAGGCGCCCCCGGCACGAAAGTGGCGCTTGAAATTGTGATCCCAGTAGATGAATGCGAGTGAGGGAGACATTCCGAGTCGGCTGGTGTGGATATAAAACTCGTATGGAACAGGAAATGATCTGTTATTGATGAGAGTTAAGAAGACGCCTTGCATTATATAGAGAGATCAATCGCGTAAGAATCTGGAACAGGCCGCACAGCTTCACTTAAAGGGGGTATGTAATGATATGGGGTGTGGTGGCGGCCTGAATGTGGAAATACAGAGGTGGACAATTTGTACCCACAGTCTTGAAAATGTTTCGCAAACAAAGGGGCACACAGAGATTTGTGTGAATGTCAGTGGCGGAACTCTAGAATCTCGGAGTAAACTATCAGCAAGTGCAGAAAAACTAACCAGGTACACGAAGGCGCCGTTTCGAGTGTCTGCATTCAAGTTAGCCATCATTGTCAGAAGGAAAGGACTACGATCCACACGCCCCTTGCCTCCCCGATTACAGCGCACGGGGCCTCTGGGCATACTGGGAGAATCAATTGTATCGGGGTTGTTCAGCATCTGCAATCCACATGGCAAGGTAGTAGGGTTTCGTCCACAAAGAAGTCCATAGTTGTCATGTTCCACAAATCGCATCACGTTTGCTTCAGCTGACAGAATCCGAAGAACCCCGTCCACACGACTCGGATGCGGTAAAACCACAAAGATGCTCAAAGATACTGGCATGTCATGAATCGGTGCATCAGATTGGCTGACAGAATCCGGAGAACCTAGTTCAAGCAATCAGGGTGATTTTGTTTATCAGACGATTTGGCAGGTGCCATCCACGAACAAAGCAACGAACAGAGGCATGGCCGAGCGCGGAGCGACGCTCCATGTTCATATAGGTGTTAACAAAGGGTCCGGAAAGCAAGGTCCGGTGTAACAGTAGAAACACCCCCACCCCTGACAGGGTGTGAGATAAGCGGTGAGCACGGAGGAATGGGGCGGGTACCGAGCGTATAATTTGTAGAGGTATATACGTCATGTATGAGGACACATAAAAAGCGCCAATTGTGCTGGACATCTAAATATATCACTCCACGCCCATATCGGAGCCTCACTGGATAGCGGTGGGTGTAACTGCGACTCTCTGTGAACCTCAGCCTGCTGCACAGTACTATACACCATGATACCAACAGTGCGTTGAGAGGAGTACCTGAGTTCCGAGAGTGGGCCGTGAAAGAGAGCAAAATCACATTGTGGCGTAGTCCAGGCTGAGAATAAATGTTCGTCGAGGTCCCGAATTGTGCTGGTCGAGTAGGTGCTAACCATGGCTTCTGTATGAGGGTTGAAAAATTCATACCATACACGGCCCTGTCCTCCGTGGAATAAATCGCATATCAGCGGGATCTACGAATGTGCAAGCAGCATTATAAGTCGCAAATTACGTAGGCGTCGGTTGACGGGGCACAGCCGTGCGTTTGGAGGCGATGCGATGAGGACTCAGCACGGGTAAAAGTTGCCAGAGCCATCAAAGATCTAGCACTTCTAGAACATGCGGATATTGTGATTGTGAAACAGGTGGGATTACGGATGCACAAGAGGCAGTGTCTGTGGAACAAATGATACAAAGCCAACCATGTGCACTGTTACTGAGGCCTTAGGGTGCAATACCACAGCCAAGTGATTCAGGCAACGCCAGCCGCGGGTAGAAGCAACATATCACGATGTCGGATGTATACTGACTCAACAAAATTGAGCAGCGGTTCCGTGTGCGAGAGGTTGAGAGACTCCTAGACTGTTTCGTGCCGCGTCGGTGCGTTTTGGTAGACGGCAGGGGCATCTTGTAGCGTGAAGTGCTTGGGAGAACGTGAATAGCGGGCACTGTGAAGAGTTGTGGGCTATTTTGTGTAAAGTAGTGCATGAGGAAATTGGTTACTGTATGAAATGTTATGGGTCGATAAGATGGCATCAGGTTTATGACACGGCGGCAAAATATGGGAAGTCGGAGGAAAGAAGTAAAATATTTATATATTCTTGTTGATTTCGATATGATTGTCTACCCCAGGTGTTGGGGTTCAGGGTGCCCGAGTGTGATCGCTGTGCTGCTGTTGGCGGTTGGGTACACTGATCATAAGTGACTCATGTCGCAAAGATGATGACCAATGAATGACGAAATCTCCTCGATTGTGACGGGGCTGTCTTTAGATATCCTCTTACGCACCTAGATTCGCCGCAATGGCGCAGATCACTACGAACGATTAGAACAAAATTCCATCCCATGTAGATAACACAGATGTAGCACAGATACACGGGTTATATCAGTAAAACTTCTTATTTCCTTCCTTCCGATCGAGCGTCCAATGGGATATATGTAGCACTAGTTGAGTCCAAACAGCCAAACAGCTTTCAAACACGCAGGGTAAGCGTTTCAAGGGCTCTCCGCGACCTTCTTCTTGATGACCTCGACGATGCCAGGCTCAGCCACGGTGCTCAGGTCACCGAGCTGGTCGCCCTCGCCCGCGACGATCTTACGCATGATACGGCGCATGATCTGCCATGCATGTTAGCAACACTGTTCTCGAATGGTGGGAGGGAGAGCGACGTACCTTCCCAGATCTCGTCTTGGGCAGATCGCTGACGATGTAGATCTTCTTGGGGGCAGCGAAGGGCCCGATGACCTTGCGCACCTGGAGCACGAGCTCTTTCGCGAGCTGCGCCTCGTCATCGTACGTGAACTCCCTACATAACGAAAATGATGAGCATGAAAGGTTTCCAACCAGGAAGCGAAGCAACATACGGTTTCAGTGTAACGAAAGCAAAGACAGCCTGGCCTGTGAGCTCGTCCGCAGTGCCGATGACAGCGGTCTCAGCGACACCTTTGTGCACGATGAGCGCCGACTCGATCTCGGCGGTCGACAGACGATGTCCTGATACGTTAATAACATCTGCCGCGCCACCAGTTAACATGTTAACCAATTGTTCAGGGTGAAAAGTGCCACACCATCAACACGACCCTTGATCCAGATATAACCGTGCTCGTCCCGGGCAGCACCGTCACCAGTGTAGAAGAGACCAGGGTACGGCTACATCAGAAGATATTAGTACGGCCAACTTGGCTGGTTCCATGTCACGCACCTTCATGTAGGTCTCGATGTATCTCTTATGGTCCTTCCAGATGGTCCTCGCTACACTAGGCCATGGCTTCTTGATCGCCAGGACACCCTCCTTGCCCTCTCCATTTCCAATCACCTCAACACCTGTTACCGCATCCAAAATCGCGGGCTCGATACCGAAGAACGGCACGGTCGCCGCACCGGGCTTCGTCTCAATGGCACCAGGGAACGGAGTAACCACAATGCTTCCTGTCTCCGTCTGCCAGAACGTGTCCACGATCGCACATTTGTTGCGCCCAACGTGCTCGTTGTACCAGTGCCATGCCTCGGGATTGATCGGCTCTCCTACGCTTCCCAGGACACGCAGGGACTCAAGGGAGTGTTTCTCAACGTGGTGCGAGCCAAGGCGACGCAGAAGACGAATCGCGGTGGGTGCGGAGTAGAATTGAGTGAGCTTGTGCTTGTCTACGGTCTCCCAGTAGCGGGAGGGCGTGGGGTATACGGGCGTGGACTCGAAGACAGTGGTGGTCACACCGTTAGCGAGGGGTCCGTAAATGATGTAACTGATTAGATCGGCGTTAGAGAAGAAGTTGAAGAAAGACGGAGAATAACGCACGTGTGTCCGGTAATCCAACCGATATCGGCCATGCACGCAAATCGATCATCGGGGTGCACGTCAAACACGTACTTGAGGGTCAGTGCGGCACCGAGCAGGTATCCACCGGTAGTGTGCACCACTCCTTTGGGCTTTCCTGTCGAACCGGACGTCTATCATTGGGATCACGGTCAAATCAGATCTACAGATAAAAAAGGAAGCGACACTCACGTAGAGGATAAACAATGGGTCTTCAGACGCCATGATCTCGGGAGGGCAGTAATTCGGGACCTTATCGACCTCTTCGTGCCACCACAGATCCCTACCCTCGGTCCATGGAACCTGGTTTCCTGTCCTCTTTAACACCAGGACATTCTCCACCAACGGACACTCTTTTAATGCCGCATCGACGATCGCTTTCGTAGCGATGGTCTTTCCACCGCGCTTTCCCTCGTCAGAGGTAATGACAACGCGTGAAGCACAGTCTTGTACGCGATCGCGCAGTGACTCTGCAGAGAAGCCAGCAAAGACGACAGAGTGAATGGCGCCAATACGAGCGCAAGCAAGGAAGGCAGCGACTGCGTGCCATGTCATGGGAAGGTAGACTGACACAGTGTCTCCCTTCTTGATTCCGAAGCTCTTGAGAACGTTGGCGATGCTTGAGACCTCGCGGAGCAGTTCAGCGTAAGAGACTTCACGACCTTGGCCGGGCTCATCTGCTTCGTAAATAATCGCAGTCTGTGGGCTCATCAGACGACAGATAGGGCTCCAAAACATAAGATCGCACCTTGTCGGGGTGCTTGAACGCCCATCTGTCTACGCAGTTGTAGGAGGCATTAAGACCGCCTTCGTGAAACCATGCAATGTCTCCAGTCTCGAAACCGCCCGATCGGACAGTCTGGAAGGGTCGGTCCCAGTACAGGGTTTCCCGAGCAATCTATATCTTGTCAATACCTTCTATTTTGACATCGCGATTGCGTCCACAAACCTTTGCCCACCACTCATCTGATCCTTCACCAACAGTCTGTGCATGTGCGGCCTGGTAAGCAGCGATATCAGGCCCAATGTGAGGCGTCTTTGTGCCAGCGGCGAGACGGGGTGCTACAGGGAATTTGGGAACTGGGTCGGCCATTGTATGTGGGGAATCAAAAGGAAACTGAGGGACAATCTGGGACGATCGATATTTTATCGAAAGGATGGGGCAAATAGGGGCAAACTCCCAAAGGGGAAAAGCGCGATTGGATTGGTCCCGTGCCCACTTGCTCCTGCTCCGGAGTCACTTGGCAGACGGTGTTAGGTCGGTTCTCTTCTACTCTCTATTCATTACACTCCTCTCGGGATCCCTCATCTTTCCGTATATTATTACGCGCTCATTTGCGCCCGCTCGGAGCAGTTGGGCATGAATATCTTGGAAGTTAATTGAAGCCGATCTGTAACCACGGATGGGGGGCCCGCTCTAGCCCGCATGCGGGAGTCACGCAATCTCTCTACGTGAGCCCTTAATAAACGGTGCTCAGCTGCGTGATCTATCATTTTATCATATAGGTGGCGGATCATAAGATCAGAGTCAAAATCAGAGGCGCTCGATATGTGCATCTGCTGCTCTGTGCTCCCTCAAATAGCAACCTGCGTATTGGGTGGTGATCGCAATTGGTCATGATTTCGGCACCCATTCGTAAAGGCGAAGAATACAGCCATGACGTCTGAGCTTCGTTCCACAACCTTTAGCCCGAAAAATCGTTGATCACCCTCGTACGTTCCGTCTCATCATCATGGCTTCAAAGTTTATGCCTGAATGCCGAGGAACCATAGGGAACCATAGTGACACTACTTCTATCGGAGCCGTTGACATCAACTGGGGTTCTTCCGAGTCTCGACTGAACTTACTTTCTTGTCTAAACCTTCCTCGACTTCGAAGGCACCCGAGCTTCGACGCACTCCTCGACCTGCTGATCACCGGAACAACGCGCCACGAGGATACGTCATTCCTGAGTACAAGTTGGTTCAGAATAGCATCAGCGCCACTCGAAATTAGTTCGCAGCGTCACCGATGCGTGATAAAGATCCGCTTCATACTTCCAACGAAGGAGGTGTTACCTTCTACACGTGGATACGCCTTACACTGGTCTTATCATCAATCATAACATACTACTCCATGGTTCGATGACACTGCTACATTGCTGCACCGCCATTCGCCAGAGCTCTAATCGGCTACGAAGCTCAGCTATCGGGGCCGCTGATATCATTCGAGGCCTCCATTGGAAACGTAAAGTCTTCCAACGCAACACGACCTTACCGATACGTTACTACATCACCACAACGCCATTGACTAGAGGTCTAACTGTCTGCGGAGCTCACAGGGTGCCGGGACCGTGTTCATCTCATTCGACACTGTCATCTAGAAAGCGGGAAGTCTTTCAGCGCAGCATGACCTTATCGATCCTATCGTCGAACTCCAACAAGCACCGGATGCACGTCATTTAAGATCCTGCTAACCTCTCCACCTGATCGTATCATCTGTATCTTCCCAGCTTCAACCAGAGTCTCCACGTCCGTTGAGAAGAAATTGCTATTTTGATGTCGTGGCCGTTGTCTCGTATCAACTACTTTGAATAATCTTTGAGACCTTTTTCTAATAACCCACATCTGCCTCTCGATCACTTGGACATGTTGATCTGAATTTCCTCCGAGTATTCCCCAAAGATCCAAAGCTACTAGATCTAGATCCAAGCCTCTACAGTGTCTGGTGGCCTAGTGACTTAACAACTGAGCGCACAAAGATTCGAAGCATCTCCTACATGTGACGCACTCGGTCATATCCTCCGAGCTCCCAGGATACGTCCAGCTATAAATGCATAGTGGCGCACATGCATCCCATGCCAACGAGATTAGATAACAAACGGGGCTGTGGATGCAAATCTGTGATATCTTCCATCTTCTGCCCATCCCGTCATGGCTTCCATCTTCGGTAGGCAAATCTGCGCAGTCCCGCAGCCTTAATGGCAGTGCAACTTGAAATAGCAGGAGTGGATATCGTGGAGATGTGGGACCGCTTTCCAAAATAAAGCTTATATCAAAGCCATCATGATGCTATATCAAAGAGACAAATTCTACAACCGATGAAAGTTTTTCTGGAGCATTGCTCCCAGACTTGTTATTCTAGCCTCCATATGCTGCATATACAACTTAACTGGGAACGTACTTTCGTGGGGCTTGCGATCATCATCGGGTGGTTGATCTAAGCCAACTGCGGTCTGCGGGCAGGCTAGACCGAGGCTAGTAGACTGTAGGACGATTCTAGGCTTGCTAGATACTTTATAGCGATCCCAGTGCTTAGCTCATACATGCCCGAGCACGGGGTGAGTACGATCCCAATGGAGGAACGTATTAGTGTGCTTAGAGTTAAAATGAATGCGTACCGATTACCGAACTTGGCCCACATTGTAGGGTTCTCCATATCTCATCCTCAGAGGCCTTCCACTTGTCCGCTTAGTCAAGAATAGGTTGCAAATTTTGTGATGCTATGCTCGCAGCCATAGAGTTCACACCGGGGCTTTCGCCGCTTCAACATCGCCGCATGTTTACCATTATCGATTCTGGCCACAGCACTGCCCTCTCGCGCAGCACGCTCACAGATTCCACAATGCCCTTGGACTGAACGCGCGGTGATTCTGAGTTCAAAAATGACTGAATATTACCTGATTAGCGCTGATCCCATTACCATAAAACCAGGCTATCTTTGATTGTATACCACGATGCATTCTTTTGAGCGTCCCGCCTCCTTTTCTTCACCTCAGGACAAATACACGGCATCACAGCGCATATTCATCGCATCGCAGAAGATGTATACGAATATCAATGAAGCTGACGAAGTTCCTGAATTCGAATATGAAGATGATATCGATGATGCATCTGAATCGACCCCGAAAAGTAAGTTGCCCAGTGCTTAGTATGACAAAAACAATCCTTCATGATCAAGGGTAATTTGAACAGAGGAATACAGGATGGAATTAAACAACATAGTGAACAGCCGACGTTTGCGGATCCACTACGAGATCGAAAGCGAGGGAACATTGCATGATCTCACCTGGACAGCGACGGCGTACGGTGGGTGCTCCAGCATATCACCGGTTCCCTCTTGCCCACTCAAGTGCACATCATTCAGTTGGTAACGAGACGTATGGTGTATACGGTGTCGGTTGCGCCTCGACCAAGTCTGAGGCCAAGGAGGAGGCATCGAAAGTTGCTTTGATCAGCCTGAGGAACGATGGGCGAGATAAGCCGAGGAAAAGGGACAAGAAGCGAGAGGAAGATACCACAGCGCCTACCCTGGAAAGCTTGATCCTGAAAGAACCAAGAAAGCCGGATGCCGGGGGGAGTATAAGACACACGAGGGGCCCAATGTTAGGCAAATAGTCTTCGGGAAGAAAGAGCTAGGGTGTACAATTGGCACCTAGAACCAGCACCATGGGTAATTTCACTCATGTCAATGCGGACCTTGGTCTTGGAACCAAGAGAAGCGTCATCCATAGTGGCTGACCCGATCGTATCTGCACAGCAGTTGGTCCTGTGAGCCAATATTTAGACGCCTCAAGTGAAAGTTGCCCGCCTGTTAGGAAAATGCATGGTGAGCTGAGGGCTCACCTGTCAGGATAATAAATAGAGCCCAGGAAGGTGTGACATTTTCGCTTTGTAAATTGATTCGGCGATAGCAAAGCTCCGTGTTGCAGTGGCCACCTCAATCCACCACGACCTGGGCTTGACCTGAGCGATGCGTAAGACCATGATCCGCCATCCCGCCAGTAAAGAGAGATTAACGCGTACCTCCACAGTAGGAAAATCGATAACCGATCCACCACCGTAGGAGGTAAAAAGGACATAGTGTAGCCTGTGTGTGAACCACGAGGACCAAAGCTGTGATGATTGACGTTGACCCCTTTGAGAAGCCCGTGGCTATCGCGGCCAAATAGAAAATCCTGTATTGCAAAAAACGCTTAGAAAGGTCGAATTGAAAGTGGGGCGTGGACAAGCGCAGCGTACATGCCACTGTGATGGTGGTGGTCAAATTTAATAGCAAAACTCAACTCAGGGTGATTAAACGCGTACGGTTCATTCATTGAAGAGTTGATTGGAGGCCTCCTGAGTTGTTCACGAGCCCACGAGCCCATTTTCCATGTCCGGAAGGGGTCATCTAGCGGAGATGACTTGGAGGACCTTGATCCAACAAGGTCTAACTTTCATACGATCACCGTAATAGCCTGACTCCTTTCGTAGATTAGTAGAATTGCGTAAGACTGTGGAAACATAATTAGAATCAACTGCACACTCACTCAAAGAGCTTTAAATAGACTCCCCACGAAGAAAATCCCGTCTCTGCAGGAGAAACTGTCGGCAGAATGATAAATAGGTCAGATACTCGAATGCAAATCGTCCGCAGGTGCCTCAAATAATTATAATGTAAACAACGAAATGAGACGACATTCCAAGACTTGTCTTAGGTTCGGGAGGTTGCTTGGAGTTATGCAGCCGCTCACTTCCACTAAAAAATCTTGAGTTTGGGAAATGTATGACTGACCGACCATTCAATTGAATAAGTATTTGAGTCGGCATGACTGCGAATTTAGTTAGCAATCAGAGTATTTGAGCGTATGAGGTATTCAGTATTGCGCCGCAAGGTTGGGGTTGAAGTATTCCTGGAGTGTACACGTCGACGCCAGGAAAGAGAGGCGGAACCTTTTGAACAAAAATTTTTCAAAAGGGGAAATCACCCTTCACCGCGGCGCCGAAGACGATAGACTCACTCGCAAACAACGTCCAAAAAAATTAGGCGGTAATCAAGAACTTGAGACCGTAACGCGCAACCTCCCAAAATGCAGAGCGACGACGTGATTTGGTCAGTCATAAACCAGCAGTTCTGCTCTTACAAGGTCAAGTAAGTCCTTAACAGGTTTTTCCTCGTGATTTTCATTTTGATCGTCTACAGAACAACCACCCAGAACTTCTGCCGCAACGAATATAATGTCACTGGATTCTGCAATCGCCAATCATGCCCACTGGCAAATTCACGATACGCAACTGTGAGAGAACAGGAAGGTGTGTCGAGATTTGAGCCCAAGAACCCGCGAAGACCGAGCAAATTTTGTTATTCAGGCGTGCTATACCTTTTTGTGAAGACGATCGAGCGCGCACACAGTCCTGCACATATGTGGGAGCGTATAAAGCTGTCAAGCAATTATACCAAGGCACTAGAACAGGTATCAATCGAACGCCCCGTAATTCTGTGAGATATTCTAAACATGTTGTGCAGATTGATAGCGAGCTCATCCACTGGCCAAATTTTACGATTCATAAATGCAAGCAACGCGTCACCAAAATCACCCAATATCTCATCAAGATGCGACGTATGAAGCTACGACAACAGTGCGTCTCCTACCCGCCGAGTCTCATCAAGAATCTCCAATTCACCCTAACTTTGATTTTTCCAGACCAAAACTCATCGGGGTGAAGAAAAAGTTAGATCGTCGCGAGGCCGTGCGGGAACGCAAAGCCCTGTCTGCTGCACATTTGGAGCGGTCGATAGAAAAGGAGCTCATCGAACGCCTGAAGTCCAAGGCGTACGGCGACATGCCATTGAACGTTAATGAGAGCGTGTGGCAAGCGATCCTCGACCGGGAAAAGAAAGGAGCTGTTACAAACGAAGAGTTGGAAGATGGGGAGCTTGACATGTTGGACGACGAAACAGACGAAGAGGACGAGGATATGCTGGAAGAGGAGGAGGAAGGCGAGTGGGGTGAGCGCGAGTTTGTCAGTGACATCAGCGAGGATGAGGATGATGGGCTCAGTGACCTCGAGGACGTTGTGGTGAGTAACCTGATTATCTTGTTGAGACTGGTACTCATTTATATCAGGATGGCGACGACGACGACGACGACTCGAGCGAGGCAGGCTCAGACGATGAAGTTGAAAATGCTCAACCAAAAACATCTCTTGGAAAGCGGAAAGCGGCAGCCCCAGCGCCCAAACCTCCACGGAAACGGCCAGACAAAAAGACCAAGAGTACGCATAGTTTCCATGATTCTGGGACTCTGACTAACCTCGTACTTTCTTCTAGGAGGACCGAGAGTCGAGGTGGAGTACGAGCAGGAGATGGAGAGTGTTCCTTTGTCCAAGTCAACCTTGGCCAACTGGTAACATTAGTTCCATGTGGGGGGTGTGGCTATGTATATGTACATGTCGTCGCTTGGTGTTGGCAGAAATATTATAAGGGTATTACACTGCATATGGATCTACATGGCAAGCAGACAATAAAAGTAACGTAAGGGATTTCATGGTAAATGTGTGTGGTCCAAGAGTAACGATGTGTGAATGTAATTTATTGAAGAGTAGTTGTGTTAGGATGAACTAGGCCGCGAAGAAAAGGACCGGTTCGTAAGGCACTACTCGGTCTTCTGTGCCTGCTTCTCTTTCCGAAGCTCAATGTCGCGGCGGGTCATGCGCGTGCCAAGGACACTATCCCAATGCACGAAGAATGGCTGTGAAAAGTTCGACTTGATCCCGATGGCCTGAAACACTCCATATTAGCTGCGGAGCCCTGTAGCCACGGGTAACAGGGTCGACAAACCTGGTGATGAATATCGTGATAGTCAGCGTTGTTCCCAGTAAAGAGCTGGAGGGGATCAAAGGGCAGGCTGTAGCCGCAGTGGTCGTCGACGGTCTTGAGTGTAGAGAATGTAAAGAGCAGCATAGCCTGTCGTGTGCTCATGAATGTGAGAGACTCCGCAAGGACGGCACCTAGTGAATCCAGAAGGAAACCTTCGACAGGGTGATTGTACAGGGATCCGAATGCGTACGGAACATACAGTCGATGATGGACGGAATGAAATTGCTTGTACAGGAACTTGTTGACGTGCATCAACCGATGCAGGAAGTATTGCCACGTATCGATGATGAACCTGCAAGGTCGTTCAGTAGGTAGATAGAGCTGATTTCGTGTAGGGGAATACGCACATTGCAGCAAAGAATTGGGAGGCAGGTATCACCCACCAGTACATATAGTACAGAACGTCCGGCTGGAGCGCCAAAGGGTTCTCCTGACCCAAGTACATCACTATAAATGGGTGCCGCGTCAACTGCTGCATCCTCTCAGCATGATCCACGGGTTTGCCCTCGGCTGTGAGCCAGAACAGCCCGAGGCCAGTTTGAATGATGTGCTGAAGGACCACTGCCCACACGACCTGCGCCCGCGTTGCGCGGTTCTTGGATTGGACCTCCACAGACTCATGGATGCGATATTTATCTAACCATTTCCAGCCTGAGATGTCTAGAAAGTGGAAGAAGAGAGAGAGGCCCCAGTAGGCGATTATTGGTGAGGCGAGTGCGAGATGGTTGTCACGGACCCCTGGAATGAGGGAGGGCTTTGAGGAGTAGTAGAACGGCACGGCTAGACAGCGCTTAGCACCGTCAAGGAGGTCGTGGGCATCGCACACCGTCGCGTTCATCGCAGGAGCAGAACACAAATTTCAGACATTGCATTTCTCACGGGTATGTAAAGACATAATGATTTATTCAAATTGGAACACTTTCAGAATTGTACAACGTTGATCTTCTTGGGATAATAGAGCAATGTATAGCAATAGAGTCCATGCAAAATCCAGGTACTAGGGTTCGTTGAGATTGTGTAGAAGTGTCGTGAGGCATCGTTTCGTGACCATGTCGCCCTGGGGTTTTATCAGCAAAGTCATGAGGTAGATTAGATTACGACTGTACCTTCAACAGGGTGCTGAAAGTATGGTCACGTAGAGGTTCAGGCAGACATGCACGTAGGGCCTCACGCGCCCTGCATATACGATGTTAGTACCGTGATCACGTTTATACTGGCCAAACCCACCTGAGGTTGTCACTAAGGCGCAAGTAACACCTGACGACATGCTTCAGCAGACGAACAGCCTGTGTCTCCACGAGCTGGTTGACCATGTTGCTGAGGACAGTGCCTACGGCGTAGAAGCGCTCGTAGGTGTGGCAAATGTACGTAAGCCCCGTTTCGTCGAGCAAAATCTTTTGCACAATGAAGATGGCAACAGTTTTTGAGAGTTCGGAACCAGTCTCCATGATGCGAAGACAGAGGGGAATTATTTCCGTCGATAGTAGGAAGTGAATTACAGTATTGTTGTCATTTTGCTGGATGCTGGCTCAGTACGGAGAGAAAGTGGTCGGTGAGACACACACCTTTACAAGTGCACCAATTACACCAAGAGAAGTCAGTCGCAGGTATTCAAAGGGGCGCGTTTTGGAAGTTGTGTTCAAAAATGGATACAAGAAGAGTGGTATGTGAGCTACGGGCGAAGTGTGAGTGAGTGGCAGGACAGAATATAGGTACTGGAACGTACCATTGAGAAAAAGTTGTCTCGTGTCTGGATGCGACGCAACACATTGCAGAAGAGCAAGGGCATTGCAGACTCGATTAGATATGTGGGCAGTCAGATTTGGCGGGGAGAGTTGTGGGTATACCGAGACAATTTCCTGCAGGAGCGCAGGCATTATACCTGTTGAGGATCAGCGCATTGCCTTGAGAACACAAGAAAACCACGCACCGAACGAGTGCCACAGTACAAGCGCAAGGTTGTCGTACTGTTCTCGCTTCTTACTAAGCTCGAGCAAGGCTCCCTCCCTGCTATTCGGATCCATCAGGTCCACAACCAGACCATGGATCTTGCTATCCTCCTGCCCTGCATGATTCGCATTGGCGACATTGTTGTTCATGAACTGGCCAATTCCCTGGTGGGGACCCGCGTGTGCCAGCGACGACGAGGAAAGCGGTGGCGTCACCGAGTAGTTCGACAAGCCACCGCCGCGCGAATATGGGTTGTATTGGTTATGTTGGAGATACGAAACTGGTTTTGGAGAGACTAGGCCTGCCATTGCAGACAGGAGCACAACGGACGGCCTCGGTGCTCGGCGCCTCAGAGGAAGAATAGCCGTCACAATGTCACATGTCACTCAGACGGGTATCAAGATTTCATATGGTATGGCAAGAACAAGCAGGAAACATCCCTAAAATATCATAACTGACAAAAAATATATATTTTACAGTCCAGCTGCATGATGCAAAAGCCCCAAGAGTTTGTACTGCGCAAGGTCGTCAGCAGAGAAGAAAAAAATGGGTAAACAAGATCACACCTTTTCCTCCTCCGAATCGGAGAACATCGACCAATGGCCGCGCTCATCCTTGAATTCGATCGCAAACGAGTGTGGTATGGCCTCCAAGTCTTCATAGCCCTCATTCCACTCTCGCAGGCCGCGGATGGTTCCACGTAGCTCAATCTTGTCCACATATTGTTGTGTGTCCTAGGGCCCGTTTTCAACAAAAGGCATCCTAGAAGGATAAAGATAAAACAAGACGCACCTTTGGACTCCTGTAGAAGTAGGCCGCAGTGCCAATAAACTTGAAGAACCTTCTCTTCCAGAGCAACGAGTCGTTCGTCTGCATTGACACCCACCCCGAGACAAGAGAGTCGACGTTGTGGTTCCTCTTCACCTTGGCCTCAGCCACCTGGATCTTCTTCTTCCTCTCTACCTCTTCTCTTCTCCTTGTCTCCTCCGCACGCCTCGCGGATTCCTCAGCCATCCTCGCCTGCTCCTTCCTCCACTCCTCAAGTCTCCTATGTTCCTCCAACCTTCGCTCCCGGTCGATCCTCTTCCTTTCTTCGATCTCTATTCTCTTCCTTTCTTCCTCCTCCTTTTCAAGCTTCTCCTTTCGTCTGCGCTCAGCTGCAAGGAGCTGCACCTCCTCTTCGATAGATGCCCTGCGCCGCGCCTCCGCCTCCGCCAGCTCCTTAAGCTCCTGCTCCTTCCTCTTCCTGCGTATCTCCTTCAGCTTCGCCTCCTCTCTCCTCGCCTCCTCTTCCTCGTGTTGTCGCTGTCTCAGCTCGTCCTGCCTCTTCCTCAACCGCTCAGAAGCATCCAGAGGCTCCGTTGTCCACTTCCCTCTTAGGCCCGCCGGCATCGACATAGAATGTACCACCGGCGCCTCGTACGCCTGCTGCTGCCCCGGATGCGTCTGCCCAAGATACACGCTCTGATTCTGAGGATCCGGCTGCTGCGGCTGCGGGGCGTATCCAAATTCATCCGGGTGTACATGCACATTAGCGCTGCTCGCGTGCGAGATGACCGCGTATTCCGACATGTTCACCTGGGTTTGCTCGTAGGGGTAGTTGGCACCCGGCGCGGGCCCGCGGAGGGGAACAAGAGCTTGCCTTGACGTAAGAGCTTGCGGTTGCTGCGCAACGAAGAACTTGCCATTATCTTTTGGTGGCGCCGGAGGAGGCGGGAGGCTCTCGTCGAAGGCCTGGCCGTCGGCGTCGTCAAGGGAGTCTGACTTCTTTTTGCGGCCACGGATGAAGGAAGAGAACATGCTGGCGGATTTGGCCATTGGCTGAGCAGCGGGGTTTGATGGGGGCTGGGATTCGGAGGTTGCGCGCCTGACGGGCTCCATGACAAGACCACCTGGTTTGAAGTTAAGGCTAGGGTCAGGGAGGTCCTTGTTCTTGTTACTCTGGGGTGAGTCGGCGGTCCTTGGGCGGGGATGGGCAGGGGCGTTGGTCGCTGGGCGTCCCATGTCGAATGATGTAGTGATAGTGCTAGGGCTGTCGGGTTCCTCTTCTTGGACGAGAGCACGACGTACGGCCTCCGGTGTCAAACGTGCAAGACTGTCGACTGTCAAAGTCGCTTGGTGTTTCTGGTAGAGAGTAGAATCAAAACAAGAGAGAGTGTGTGCATCAGTTTATAAGACCACAATAGATTCGGAGAACAATGAGGATGCTTATACGGACTTTGAAGATTGCCCCCACGCGGCGGGAGTGGACTAATGCACGCGCTAGAGATTGAAATATCAGTTATTTTAAGAGGCAGGTTCGAGTGGGGCGGGAGACATACCTTTCTTCACGGCTGGAATGGAGTGTGGGATATAGTTGATGACGACGAGACCAGGCTCGACATCGATTTCCTCGCGATAAAACCCAATGTGGACCTGCTCTGGGTCCTCAATGCTGCGTTTTAGCTCACGGAGGCCGCCGCTGCCATGGTCGAACAGCGTCAACTCATCAAACTGTACGATCACAACCCGACAATCAACGTCAAGTCTTCCATGAAATTCAGGCACTCACTTTGCTGTATTGCAAGAGCAGCCTAAGAGACGCGACACGGGCAGAGAATGGGGTAAGTTCTATCATGAACGACAGGACAAGCGCGCAAAGGTAAACGAAGACTTTACCAGTTAGCCGTATTGCGAGCTTCGACGATAGATTCATAGGCTGCGACGATAGATCCTGGATCCGCTAGATTGAGCGCCATATGTACACAAGGCTTGCCTTGTCCAAAATAAGTACAGAAAGAAAAATGAAAATAAAGCCAGAGGTAGAAGTTAGAATTGCTGTCGTCTGTATTCGTCGGACCGTCTCTGATTGATTATCCACGTGTTCGCAATCGGACATCAGGGAGATGCGGCGCGGCCCTGCTCAACTTCTGATCAAGCATCTCTTCATTTCGACAACTTGAATTCAGAGAAGAGCTACGGTGAGTGCCGGTGATATTAAATACACGAGAGCTTAATATGATCACAATGAGTAGTTCATCACAACTTCATCGGCCAAGAAATTGCTGATCGATCCATTTGGCATTCAGAGTAACCATCCCGTTCATACCATCCGATGACGGTCATGGATCCCCAATCACACAACTATCGTGATAGACATCCTTACAATGTCTGTTCGCTCTGTGCCTCTTCCCGTGCCCGTTTTCCATCCTCCCCGTTCTCGTCAAACCAATACATGGGAAAGTCAAGCAAGAGTGTCTTCTTAATCCAAGCAGGCAACGGCCTATAGATCGCCTGCGGCACCGGTATCAGCACTGACGTCCGGTTTAGATAGGCTTTGTACTGCGGCCATGCATCAGGGTGCTGTTTGTTAGGCTCCGGACCATGCGACTTCAAGTAGTACCGTTTAGCTTGCGGTTTCTCGGCAGTTGGGACACCGGAGGCAAACATGAGCAGTCTGAACAGGCGTCAAACTCTGGGGAGGGTAACGAGGAACAATCGACATACAGCACAGTGAAGATGGGAGATACTATGGCGCCGTATTGAGCTGCCCTTGCTGATTGAGGCAGGGACCCGTTCGTGGTGGGCGACAGACATAAGATCCAGATGCCCCACCAGCACATCATTCTAGAAGGTCAGTCAAATTAGCGACGAAGTTGACTAGCTAATATGATGTTTCTTACTCTCCAAAATACGGCGGGTGGCGAGACCACGCCCAAAGACCTGACTATTTGGTGGATTGTTTTAGAAAGGGCGATACGTAATGAGTCTGAGCCTACGTTGATAGGATGACCTCCGTCATTTGCAGGGCTTGACTTCCAGGCAAACTAGAGGATAGGCAGGTTAGAATGGACGCGTGGTTGTGATGCAACTTCTCAGTACCTTCTGTTGATCTGCAACAGCCTCGATAATGAACCCCAAGGCCCAGATAATGATGCCCGCAATGTCCCTAGATGTTCCAAAGGAAGGGTCTGATCCTCCATTACGAGTATCGGAGACAGCTGGAGAGTTTAGGATAGTGACAGGGAGCGAGACGGTCCAGACCTATCATAACCATCGAGATATCAATGACTTCTCTTAGATTTAGACAAATAGCCCCTACCCATACTATCTGTCCTGTAGTGCAGGTTCGTAAGTGGTTGGCTTGATATGTTTAAGTACGCCTTACATACCTATCCAGAAGCCTAACAATAACATGTGGTTAGATGGTGTAGCAAGGGTACGAGAACGATGAAGCAACACACCCAGAAATTTGAAAAAATGACTGCGAATCTGGTCAAAGCGCGAGTCACTCCCCACCTTCAAGACGCGGAATAGTAGAAATCCTGTAGGGAAGTTGTATAAAGGAGCTTCAACTTTGCGACCAAACAGGAAATGTACCTGCGATGCGAATCGCCCACAACATGACCAGGACACTAACGACTAATACAACAGACATTAATCAGATGGCACGATAGATGAGAAATCGAGACGCGTACCGATATTTCGTGCATGGAATGTGTTCCCAATCAATAACGTCAAAAGAGCTACAATTCCGAAGTCAAATTTCGAACCATTGAACATCATTAGAGAGACTCGCCAAGTAGAAAGAAATTCGAGCCTTAAAGACATCTAATCAGACCAAAAGATCGATTCCACCTGACTGCGGCACCCACCGCCCGTAAAATCGGTAATCTTGTCAAACTTGAATGTCCAGGCGATAGCGAAGCCGAAAAGCTGGTATGCGATGGTGACGAGAAGGGTTAGAGTGAGGTAAAAGTGATCTATAGCGTATACGGGTGACATGGTATTGATAGAATAGTCGTGAAAGAGGATGAAGAGTTAAACTCAGACATGGTCGCGTTGTTCAGGACGATCGTTGCCCGGGATCGCTAACTTGAGGTTGACACACTATTGACACCACGTCACGGGGATCACGGAAACACACACGTTGACGGCCCGGCAGCACCTGTTGAAGATCGTGAGTAACCTTATCGAGAAGAGATTACGATACGAGTTGAGATCGGTTCGAACTGACAAGTTCTTCAAGACTCGAAAACTTATGAATCAACAATTCTATTGCTTT
>JABCKT010006703.1:0-24266 GCA_018858115.1 Tephrocybe rancida | reverse complement strand
TACGGTTTTCATCATCATCCAAGTCAATATCAAAGACCTGGTTTATGAAGTCATCAAACTTTGTGAAGACAGCAATGACAGGAGCTAGGCAAAGAGTATATTATTTGCACCAATCAATGACTCAAGGAGGGGACATACCTCTTCCTGCCCTCTCTTGGTTGAAAAAGTCCATCTCCAAGTTGAACAGGAATCGTGAAACATCAGGAGTGAAGCAGAACCTACCAATCAATAAGAATTAGTGGAGTTACAAGGGAAAGATAGGGTACTAGATTACCAGATTGCATGAAGTTGATTGTCAACCTCTGTAGCATTTGCACACTGCTTAATAAATTCCTGGACAGTCTTAAGTTGGGCCTCATCTCCAGCCTCAAATCCCGGAGAGTCATGGAAGATGAACTTTGGGTTACTGGCAAAGGAAAAGGGACGATTGATATCATGGATTCCGCGCTGAACAGTAGTACATCAGTTGAGTCCAGAGGCTGAGCACACAGTAATCACAGCCACCGTCTCTGTCAACTGTATTGCAATCAATTAATCAAGTTGCCATCTGCAAGTAAGGTAAGCAACGGACCAGATTCTTCCCTTCATCATCGTAGATGCAAGGTTCTTCGCTCGTGTTGCAGACACGTTTTAAGAGTGTGGTCTTGCCAGCATTAGCACGCCCGATCACGAGGATGCGGAAATGGGTATATTTGTCGCGAAGTTGAGAGGCAGCTGTGATGCTGTCAGGACTAGAGGCAAGCGTGATATTGTCGGAATTGGAGGCAACTACGATGTTGCGATATTCAGCCGTGATGCTGTCAGGACTAGAGGCAAGCGAGATGTTGTCGGAATTGGAGGCAACTGCGATGTTGCGATATTCAGAGATGTTACGAGGTTCAATGAAAATGTTGCGAAGTTTAGAGCTGATCGAGAAGTTGCGAAGTTTGGAGGTGGCTAAGATATCTCTCATCATGCTCGTTGTGCAAGGTGCAAGCTACAAGATGTGTTGAATCGTTATCGATAGCATGATCACCGTGAGAATGCCTTCAAAGCAATCACAACGGGAAATGCCGAAGGTCCTAAGGCTATATCTATACACTTGCCGCCAAACGATCTCCCTCGCAGATAGACACGACTAAGGTGTGCATGGAACGTTGTGATCGTTCCCAAATACCAGCATCAACTACAGCGTACTCCCCCCATCTACTCAGCGACGCCTCCATCTTGCCTCTATCCTCCTGTTCCCTTCTTTCTCCCTTCCCTCGACCTCCCCCTCGCCTCGTTAAAATATTAACAAACCCAATCACTGGTCTGACACTTGTTGTTTGGGGCAGGGAGCGTGAATCCAGGCAGGTCTCTACGAAGCAGCAACACCAACTGAACCTCAGCGGCCTTACCCGACACAACCCAGAGCAAGAAACGCTACATGTCCGACACCTTCTAACGGTGACCTTCCAGGCCTCTAAAATGACGCGTGCGTGCAACGTTCTCGGTGTCAACCGTTTGAAACACCAGGCTCTGCAACTACTGAGCGCTTACTCCCCTCATCTACTCAGCGACGCCTCCATCTTCCGAGTCCATCCTCACCCCCCTCCCTCGACCTAGTGCCCCTTGTCTCATCAGCAACACATCATCAAACCCAACTTGGCCTGACCCTCGTCATCTCAGAGCCAAAAACGTGGCTCCGGGCAGGTCTTTGGAATGGAGAACTCGAGCATGGTTCTCCTCTATTGAAGCTCAACGTGCGTTGCCTTAGCGTTGTTTTCCTTACATGACCTAACTTCCTCAAGGCAGGCCCTAGGTTCCTCTGCACCACAATCTATATTTAAACTTGCATGGCTGGCCGCTCGTTCGATTCGAGCCTCAGTTATTGAAACTCACCGTGGCCCGGGCCTACACCCTACACTTGAGGACGAAAGCACCCCTAATTTCGGAGCGGGTAAGTATTGCTACATTCTGTCGTTTAACTCGCTCCTTATGTATCTCTCACCCCAGATAATTTCACTCTTCGACGGGTCGACTGATGGCAGGGCCTGGTACACATGATGTCCCAGAGTGCGTTGTATGTCGTTCACATCGTTCCGATTGTTCGCCTTGTAAAAGGATAACTTCCCGAGGCACAGCGATCTCCTCAATTTCAAGAAGTTGATATTCCCGCTCATCGTGAACTTAGCTGCAAGCGTGATCGTCGCCATGATCGCCATTGCAGCCGACAACCCATTGAGGACCGCCGTGTGAACTGGCCAGTCAATCCTCCAACTTCCTCTCCTCCATCCCCGGCATGCGAACCAATTACCTGCCTTGAATCACTACGACAGGCGTCCGCTATCGTTGGCGACCTTCAACATTCGCGCTTGCCACCAATCATGAAAACACGAACCCCTTCAGCAAGCGGTTGGTATGTCAGAAGTGCCAGAAGAAGTGATCGCTTGAGAGGATTGAAGAATTAAGGCGAGGTCTTGTGGGAGGTGATTAAGTAATTCAAGCTTCTACGAATGTAGATGTGTATTGGAGTTGTATAGAATCAGAAAAGACAATATCAAGACATTGAATTTATAGTAGGCAAATCTTTCGATCCTGCTCGCTGTCAGTGTTCACCGGCTTCGCTGTCGGAGTTCGGAAATGCCTTGCCTCTTAGATCTTCAACCATTCAACGTCAACTTTCACAGATTCAGCAACGACTGGCGCCATCTTATCGAGCCATGTGGGTGCGGTGTGGTAAGCTCGCGGCTGCCATTTCAAGATTGGCTCTTGACGATCTCTCAGAACGAACGAGTTCGCCCCCTCTCAAGCACTTGTTGGTGCTGGACATCGTCCTCGGTTCCCAAAGGTTGTCGGCACCAAAGACCCCGGCATCCCGCTCCGCCATGCAATCTTATATCGAACTTCGACATAC
Organism: Tephrocybe rancida; assembly: GCA_018858115.1. Taxonomy (NCBI): domain Eukaryota; kingdom Fungi; phylum Basidiomycota; class Agaricomycetes; order Agaricales; family Lyophyllaceae; genus Tephrocybe; species Tephrocybe rancida. The sequence goes on along the minus strand of JABCKT010006703.1, from coordinate 21,388 downwards.
CGATGTCGATACCGCATGCTCCGCACCCCTAGACGAGTTCACTTCATGACTCAGCGTCCAGTGCCAGCCTGCCGCACATCCGCCCGCCATGCCTCCCCTCCCAACTCCAATGACGCTCTCAGTAACAACATGTGCTCACCTAGCAGCAGCACCCTAACCGCCCCCCCGACGAGGCCCAGCCATCCAGCCTTCAGGTACCTGCGACTGTACCCTTACCGCAGCCCAGCCGAAACTTAGAACATCAGCAACACACTTATGCTTTACGCAGGCCATAGGCGCGACTTGCCTGGGGACAAAAAAAATGGGAAAGAGATCCACGAGGTGTGCTGTGGTTTGGTCGTGGTAGTGCTTCGCATTCGGATGGTGAGTTTTCGACTGTTCTGCATAATGGATGTCTTGACGAGCTTTCTTCCCTCAGAAACAAGAGTTCCTTCCGTCATTGAGGCGGTCCCTTAACTGCATACCCTCCAGGCTAAAGAAGGGCATCTAAGAAGAGGGCGTCTGTCGCTCGCTCGTTGTCTGTTTACTACAAGTTGTCGACCCTGAAGCTCTGAACACCGGCACCACATGTTTACACTCCTCCCAAGCTCTCGCTGAATCAACTTCACCATGACACATGAGGGTTCCCCTCGCAGAGTAGAGCTCGTCAGGTGTTCCCTCGACTCCCCATTCGAGGCTGCAGCTGCAGATGGAGGCGATCTGTCGACTCGACTCTCATTTTCGGTTCGCTGGAACTCCCCGTTCTCCGCCATGCGATACAACATTAAAATTCTATATACCGACACTTCAACTCTTGTTGTGCCGTGACTCGACATCTAGTGCTAGCCTGACATATACCTCCAGTCCATTGCATGGACTCGGACAGTGTATACTGCCGCCAATCGACTCGACGCCGTACCGAGTCAGTGCAGATCGCCCGAGTGCCTGCTACAGAGCGTTACATATGCAGCCTACAATCTCCCTTCTACAAAGTTGGGCACGGCTCGAGCACGGGGGTTCTGCATGCACCACCCTTTCCCTACTCCAGATCTACGAGCTCCGAGCGCGCCTTCGGGGAAGGTGGAACAGGGCCTAGGTATCGGGTTGTTTGAACAGTGGAGAGTGCCGCCTCGTATAATTTGGTCAACGATGAAAGCCACCGTACTTGCAACATCAGCAGCAGTCCCAATCCCTCAACAACCTCCGTGTGCCCTCCGAGCGCGGGGATCCCCATCCCCTGCTTGCACACCTCCAACCCAACTGTGCCAACGCACCACGTCAATAGCTCGCGTTCCGCTTCTCCCGGGATCCTGCTATGCAAGGCCCTGACCTCCGACAACCCCACGCTCCCTGAACCAACTGGATCAGCAGCACTAGCCGCACCAACAACAGTCGCAATCCCTCAACAACCTCCATCTGCCCTCTGAGCGCGGCGAGCCACATCCTCAGTTACACAGCCATCTTCTCAGCTCCGTACGCACTATACTATCAAAGACAGACCATCGTGCTCGTTTCGCTGTGCCAAGGAAGGTTCATGTTTGTGAGGAACCAAGGAACCAACCAAGACGAAAAGTATTCGGTGCGCTGGCTTTTTAAATGACTTGGGAGCAACGCTGACTATCTCCATCCACAGCAACACCGACACACCTCCTTGTCTGAGCCGAAGCCAAGCCCCCCAGCAAAGTTCATGCCCACATCCCACCCTGATCATGACCACGTCGAACGGCTTCAGCACAAGCCTGCTCCCCGTCCTCGTCCATAAGCATCGCCCCCCGGACGTCGTCAGTGAACTCAACAACACCGTCTAGAAGTTGAATGCACGTTCTTCCTCCTTCGTCAAATCCAATTTGAATCGCGGAGTGGTGCATTTATGGATGCAGTATGGTAAGCTCGTAGCTGCTATTTTCAAAATTTGTTCTTGATGAGCTTAATCATTTTTCTTCTTCTAGATGTCGCGCACATGTAACCGGACGCCAATTTGTGATTGTTTGGAAGCCGTGGGCGGCGGGTAGCTGCGAAGTGGTGGGGGTTACATATGGGTTGTGCTGCTTGCGCGGACAGAATGGCGGACGTGTCCCCTCAGAATTAGGATGTTTCTTGGTATGGCTGTGGATGCCTCCCCTAAGGCCCAAGCACGCACAGGGAGTCAGCCTAGAGAGTTGGAGAGCATACCGCGGGATGCTGCGCGGTGGGGTTAGCGGCAGGATGGCGTCAGGATCGTGGAATGGATATCATTTTATCAATGTCCCTCGACACGGGAGGGCACCTGCACAGTTTCGGGGACACTCCCAAGGCTTCATTTAGCTGAGGAAATGTCGGCGCTTTACCGCCGCCCCGTCTCGCACTGGTTGCTTTCGGATGTCTGCCTCGACTTGCCACGTTGAAGAGCAGCCTCGGCCACTCCTCTCGAAGCCCATGCCCATTCTTGTTCGAGCAAATGCCTTGAGCACAACCCTTGCCCTCGTCACGCCGAGGATACACTAGCGCGTTGTCCGGCCCAAGCCCAAGTCAAATCAAGTCAGGTCCTTCTCACCAACTTGTCACGACAACCTCATATTCGGGTTCGATCGCTGAACCCTATTGAAGTGGATTGAGACTACGTTTGACCTGGAAGAGAACTGCCAGGCCAGACCGACCCTCACCTTTCGTCGCCCCCGATATACGGCCCACCCGACCCAAGACCGCTAAATACCTCGCAGGAGAAGCGGAGAACCCTGACCTCAACGTCCGGCTTCTCCCTCGATTCAAACGTCTGGCCTCGGATGCTCCACCCGAAAGTAGAAGGATTCTCACTTAATGCATATGTACGTTGTTGTATGCCTTGCCATTGCCCTCATAAAGCTCATCTACCACAGATTATCCACATTTCAGGAAAGCCCATGAATACCTCGCCTCGCCTCCTCCCAGTCCTCGGTTTCTGTTACAAGTCAACCCCATCAGCGTGGGAGAAACATAGTGTCAGGCTCCATTCGTATGTCATTCCCCTTCGGTCGTCGGCATCATATTCATCCATATATCCAGATCACCCAAACTCAAGACAAGTCGAAGCCCCCTCTTGCTTTCATCCCGACGCATCCCAAATCGCAGTCGCGCATGTCCAACGCATGCAGTTACGTTCCTTGCCTCTCATCACCCTTCAACCATCTCCCTATTCCCAACTCCTCAGAAAGTAACCATACCATATCAGCCCCAGCCCCAGTATCTTCGCTCTCCTTCCTCCCGTTTCCTCGGGACGAAACGCGCTGTTTCTGATCACGTCGTCGATGAGGTCAATACCAAGCTTCGACCAGACGATTGTGACATGGGTACCTAATTCCCCAAATTCTGGATAGATCGGAGCTCGGAGGGTTGGGAGCTGAGGATGGCCAATGATAAAACGTTGGCTACAAAGCTCAGCACATATATTCGAATCTCGTACCGGCTTCAAATGACTTCGGGCGCATATGCTGCTTGAATGACGTTTTGTGAAGGATAGATTTCAGGAGTCATGAAGGTCGGAGAGCGTGAGGGACAATGATCTTACCTTCCTCGCCATGCTCTGGCCCTACCTCTTCGGTCGCTCGACTTTCGATGATACGACGTGACAAACGCGTGCATTGTCCCGGGAGAAAGGGGAATCCTTTATATGTATATTCAGGGTGAGGAAGGGTACCGTGTATTGAAGAGTTTCGGCACAGCTTGAAGCTGAATATACCGATCGTGTTCGTGGTGTATTATTTCAGGTCAATAGCAAGTGAAGAATCGAGGCGAGCTTCTGCTGATTTTACATCGCCAAGAAGAGGTACTGATCTCCGTGTACATTTATGATCGAATAATACATGGCATGCACATACATCTTTTATAATGGGCTCTCATTCCGACGGTACGCGTGAAGTCTCGATTGCCGGTGGTCCTACGCGCATAATGTTACATCTGTGCATTGTACAAGACGCGCTCATGTCGGTATATTCGAGACACTAGTCGCCGCGCCTGACAAAGGCGACCGTCACGTTCTTCGACCTCTCGGCATCGGTAAAGGCTATGTATGATCGACGCGATAATTAGCTTTGCGCACTACTTAAGTAGTAGTGGGTACTCAACTGACTCACTGGTGACCCTGTCCCAAACACGCATATTTCCCTGATATACCTGCTCATCAACAACTCGTAGAAACTCTGCGGCACTTCACTATCGGTGCCTCGAACGTCGTGGGTGCTGTGAGGTTGATTTCGAGCCCTGAACTCTGAACATGGTTCGCCATGTAAGTGTCCCCTCCAGACAGACACCATCTCAAAAGCGCGTTTGAACGAGGATGGCTCGTTGTGAGATGGAGAAATTTACATCAATGCGTCGGTGTAATGAGTGATCTTCAACTTAAAGATCTCATTAGATGCAAATAAGCTATTGCGGTCAGCTAGCCAAAAGAAAGCAAGGAACAACCCGCAAAAGTACCCTCCAACACGGAACCGCCGAGTGTAGAACGGATTGAGAGTGCAGCCATATATTTTTCCGTACCAATACAGGGTATCAAGTCATAGTGCGATTTATGAAGGATGAAGTTTTACAACAATGATTTTTGATGAACTACTACGAAGACGAGAAGAGCTACCCAAGATCCAAACGCCCACCCATGCCGTAGATATTTACAGGCACTGGCTGTAGTACTCGTTGTTGACAGTGCAGGTGCTACCGGCAGCGCAGATAGCGGGGACAGTGTAGCCGATGCCACCGCTAAAGAGAAAGGGAAGTCAGTTTTCTAATGGAGAAAGAAAGGAGTAGAGAGGAAGAGCGTACCGTTGATCGTACTTGACCCGGGTGGTGCCGGAAGGAGGGGCGGTGCTGGTGCTGGTGTTGCCTTCAGGGGTGGAAGTGGTCGGGCCGGTGGTGACGCCGGTGTAGGTGGAACCTACCTCACAGAAGCGGATGTTGGAGTAAGCGAGGAAAGACTTGGGAGCATTGGTTTCGACGTTGGTGGGGGTACCGGATAAGGTCGCGCATGTGCCGCGTCCGACACCGGGGGTGGAAGCGCTGGCGTCAGTGGGGTAGGTGGGGTCGAGCCGAAGCATGTTGACTGGTCGTTCCAGACGGAAGGGACGAGGACCATGCCATTCTTGGCGGCCTTGCCCATCGCGGTCAAGCCGCCCTTGGCCTGGAACTGCTTGGTGTCGCCGAAAGCAGTCTTCTGGGCGTCGCAGTACGCGCCGGTGATGGAGTCGTACGAATCCGGACCGGGATGATGGTCTTGGAGTTCTGGATAACGACACCGTTCTGGACGTAGACGACGGATCTCGGTGAGGTCACCGTTGGCGGTGCTGTCGGAGGGGATGAACTGGGTGACGACGGTGAACTTCTTGGTGGTGTCAACCCTGAGGCCGGGACCGTGGAAGGTCATGTCACCCCGGCGGTAGGAGTTGAAGTCTGTTGTCGGTGAGCATGGTAGGGATGTGGGGATGTTGTGGCTCTGGATGCGGAGATGAGGATGAAACCATGCTTCGTCAATGTAGGATTCGGACGCATGTGTTCGAACCGTCATCAACGGCGACTCTTCACTTCTGCAGCAGTACCTGCTCGTCCTGGAACCACTGGAACGTCGATGGTGTGGCCTGTCGATGCACGGAAATATTGCAAAATAAAAGATACTGGGTGGATATATAGCCTCGGCAGGCCCTCGAATTCAACCGAGGGCCTACAAAAATGGTTGTAGTCACTTGATTAAGCAGCGATTATCGTCGCATTGCTTTCGAAGACGATATTTGCACTGTCGCCGTAATTTCTGCGAGGAGAGAAGGCTTGGGCCGATTACAAGAGGATCTTGAAGTCTTCATACATCGAGAGGTTGTGGTCGAGGTGCGGCAAGTCACTTCGAGTGGGCAAAGTACTATAAGGGGTATTGTTAGGTCCTCGGATGAATTGAAGAGTGTGGAAGAGCAAGAAGCTTACTTCAGTAGTCTTAAGTATCAGCAAGAAATTGAAGGGTCCTGAGGCCACGGGAGCATGGCGTGTTGTTAGTTCGAAAGCAAACTACGGCGATTATCGATGGCGGGTCTCGAATCGAACGAGCGGCTCAACCGGCAGTCGAAACAACTGAACGACTCAGCCGGGCGGGTGAATCTGGAGAAGAATAAAAGAATGAGCGCCGAGATAAACAGAGCAGTGCGCCATCAAGATAACGTATGTATAGAACTAATATCGAATTGATTCTAGCTTCATGACCCATCATGGCTGGTCCGAGAATGGTGAGAGCCCGTCAAGGAGTTCCTGAGGATTGGGCCTGCAGGTTGCCGGAGGGGAAGGTCCTCCGTGGGGAGATATCGGTCATCGACGCGTTGTCGCAGAGGCGTTATATCTGAGGTATGGGTCGTGTCCATTACAATATCGCGTCGACTGCAGCGAGTATAATGCGGGACTACACATCATGTAGTCGATCGCCTCGCTGGCTTGGGACATCGTGGAATCAAGAGGACAGATGCAAATTGGCGTGGTGCTATCGAAGGAGGCCTTGACGGTCAGGGCGCAGGTCCCGAAGGTTTGGGCCGAATGATGCTTGAGAGGCGGCTGTGCGCAAGAAAGAGAAAAGGCATCTCCATTTTCCCTGCTCACACAGCCTAGGTTCACATCTATCGTGGGCCACGGGCTTCGTGATCAGTCGAGGCTCGGGAGTCGTACTGACAGGATAGGCGGACGAGAATGGGGATATGTGTCGTGTGTGCGAGCTGCCTTGGCGCAAAGGAAAGGCGCTGGCGGGTGGCGGGGGCGTGCAGTGGGAATATGGGGGGGTGCGGGATCGGGTGTGTGCTCTACCACCAAGGGAACCCATTTCGACCGAACCATTCTTGTCTTAAAACGGGCGAGAGTCGAGGGTCGAGCAGGAGATGAGCTGATCTGTGCCTCGCCTGAACCAATGGAGGAAATGGCGATGGTTATTACAAATATTTGTGGAAGTCGAGAGGAGTGAGCTCGGGGACAGTAGGGAGACGAGGGGATGGTTGCGTTGGCGGAGGCATCAATATTGTAGCAGGGCGCAGCATAATGCATAATGAGCAGCCCTGCATTTAAAAGTATATATTAGCGTCGTTACATGCTCTATGGGGGAAATGTACTCGCCTAAGAAACGGGCAGGTAACAAAGGACTAACTCCAAACGTTCGAAGTGGATGATTGGGTGTGCAAAGACACGGTTTTAGACTTGCACTCGGCCTTGCACAATCATTTACTGAGCCTCAGGCTTCAGGAGCTCGTGTACTGCGGGCGTTTCAGCGAGCAGATATCCAGGACAAGAGTCCAACATTGGTGAGTGGAGGGGAGAAGAGAGCGGCGACCTCGACAAACATAACCACACGGCGCGTCAAATTCTTGCCTCCTCCCATCATACCAGCACCACCAATACTATGAAATGTTGTACAGGACATCTGATTTGGCCTGGAACCCTTCGCGACGGTCGCCTTAGATAGCATCAGGATGTAGATCTCACCAAGCGTGGTCGGCAAGCTCCCAAAAGTACTTCTTCGGTCCATCGGTTGGGTTACTCACGGAAATGCAATTTATCGAAAGCAAGTGAGCATGGTCATGACCCTACCTTACTCGCACAAACTGATCTGAGAGTGTGATCAAGTATCATACGGACGGCGTCAGCGATACGTACCCTGACTTCACTCACGAATCCATCAGGTGAGCACGAACAAGGCTCTTTCCTCTGACTTGCCTCACATCCGCTCCTCACAGCCACCTCACTGTTAGGCTCGTGCACACGCGATATATCGGAGGCGAGGCGCCCACTGTGCCATCGCCATATCATTCCCTTCCCTCTTGCACGACACGGCGGCTGGCAACGACGTTTGCCCGCGATAAAGCGGGGGACGTCCATCCCTCTTTTCTATGACAACATCCTCATTACTTGGTCCCCCGCGATCTGTATAATCGACGCCCAGATGTCTGATTCCGCAACCGCCCAACCCACTTCCCTCACGCGTTACGGCCCCACCACATTCCCGCCGTGTCCTTTCTCCAGGCTGCTCTTCGTCCCCCTCCGATAAAATCAATGCGATATATCGCTCATACTGCCACCATCGCCCCACACGACTCGCGAACCTCAGCTTAAGCAACGACGTGCCAGCGATCAAGTTGGGGAAGCCACTTCAACTGGCCGCACGTAGACTCGATCCTTCGAAGCACGGCGTCGTCAAATCCCTTCCATCAGCATGTCTCCTTTCGCTCGAATGTGATGAGAACGGACCTCATCTCTCGCGTCGCACCACCTTCGCCCAAAAACATCGATGCTCATGGCCTGCGCTCGCCGTTGGTGGGGGAAATTGTCTGGAAACGATAATGCGCTGTTTGGTTTATGATGGGTTTATGGGGCACGGCGATGAGGATAGCGCTAACGTTAACATTGCAATCGTCGCCATCGCTCCTCCACATTCAGCGAATGCCATTGCCCTCAACGGAGTCTTCCCCCGGGCAGCTGGTACCTCTCGCCGAAGCATCCCATAAATGCTTGGCGATCATATCCCACTAATCATAATGGTTCTCGGGCACGATCAAATGCGCTCGTCACGACTTGGCTCCGACTCGTACTACCTGGACAGAACAAACTATACACATTTGCATTAAATGACAACGCTCCTCCGCGACCCCTGGACTTCACTACTCAAGGGACGTCCGTTGCGCCTTGGCCTTGTAGTGTGAGCTATGTCTCACCTTGGATTGTGTTAATATTATCCTGACGTCCGAGCAAGACTGCCTATCGTACAGGCCCAGGTCCACGATGCAACTCCATTCGTTTCTCAGCACCGTTAGGCTACTACTACTAGCAATTGGCCCACGTTCATAATCTGCACCACTGCCCCCCTCCACATACGGTGACTGGTACGCGCAACGGCCTCGATCTTGGACAGTCTAGCTTTATAAATCTTATTGTCGCCGCATGCCTACCTGTATGCATTAATGCAAGATATGTATTGCTGTTATGGCGCTGTACAGTTCATTCCCTTTGCAGCATTATATTGAGTATGAGGGAGGGACAAAATTCGACCTCAGAGGGCCAGGGGTTGCTCTTAGGTAAAGGTCGGCTATGCACCACAAAGAAATAAAATTTCAGCCAAGTTGAAACAACAGGAAATGTGCATGTGTCGCTGAGCCGCCACCATCTATGTAGTTATCGTGCGTGCTAGCTAATGGTACGGGGAGGCAGGAGTTTGTTCTACCATGCCATCGATCGTGTCTACAGAATAAGAGCGTGCGAGGTCAGAACGGGAAGGGGGAAATCCGGAAGAGAAGCGTACCATCATTTTCCATATCGAGTCTTGCGGGTCCGTCGTTGACATCGAGGGTCGGGAGCATGTTCCCATCATAAAGGAATCTAAAGGGAGAAGACATAAAAGACTTGAATATTATATCATAGGAAAAGTTGTGCACACCGAAGGGTGTTAACGTCGTTCCCCACTCTGGCTGCATACGCGCCCATGAACTTCTTCAGCTCGGTGCTGCGCTTGATCTTGTAGTACACCTGCTCATCCGATTGGGTTTCGATCCAGCCGGTACGAAGGAAAGGCAGGTAAGCAAGGCTCGTCTTTCCGTCCATGTCCTTGCCCTTGTCGGCCCCCTCTTGGTCGGCTTTGGGAACCTCCTCATTTCACTTGAACGATCCGTTCTCAACACCAATACCTTCCTCTTCCTCCGTGCTGGTGCTTGTGTTGTCCACAGTAGAGGGTGGTTGGGACGCGTCCTTCTTAAGCTATGAGACCTGCTCGCTGATCTTGTCTTCGCCGAGATACATCGCGATACGATTGAATGCGATGCCCATCTGCCGTCACAAAACATGTCAGTAAATGGTAGCGAAAGTCACCAGGCAACGTACTTGGAGCACCTGGATAATCCAGGTCGGGATGACGTTGGGGGGCGCCCTGGCCATGTTAAACAACGCGATCGCCTAGGCCACCCCGTAAGCATACAAAGCACTTTGGAACCGGAAAGTAAAAGGCCTACCGTGAATGCAGTAGAGATCGTCAACTCGTTGTCTTGCATGACACACACAAAGAACAGAATGGTGGGGATCAGTACGGGTGCAGATGTCCACAGTATCGAGAAGACCACGTAGTTCACGCGTGCTATCGATGACATCTCGTCAGCACAAAATATGAGAGGAAAAGCAACACCAACTTACCCTTAACCAGCTACTTCATCTCCTCCGCTCTCATCTCCATAACCTTGTCGATCAACTTCCCCTCCCAAGCAAGCACTTGATGTACTTCGCGGCTCCCATCATCTCGCTCAGCACTCCCATTCTGTGATCCCTAGCGTCGAACGATCGCTTCTGGATGCAGGTATTCCGGCGTGCGGCTCAGCGGCCAACCAAGGAGCAGCACTAGAGCAGCACTAGGAAGCCAGGGAACGCAGCGAGGCCGAGGAGGTTGTACAGGAACATCGAGGCGAGGAGAATCCCGACAAGCGCGCCGTGGGTGAAACACGATGCAGAGACAGTCATGGAAACCCTATTTGCGTCGCCAGCCATAAGTTTAACATAACAATCTTGCCGACGTCGGCTCTGGTTTGCTTCGTCGCTCTCCTTTCATCCTTCTTGCTCTTGCTCTTCCCCTCCTTGCCTTCGCTCTTGTCCTTGCCCTCGTCCCAGCCTTCTTATCCTTCTCAACACTCCCTGAAAAATCCTTCCTCTTGAGCGCCTTATCACATATGCTCGCCGTCAGCTCCGAGCGAATGCGCGTCGCCGCGCGCAGGCCGAACCAGAAGTGTTGGACACCTGCGTGGGATTTGCAGAGGGAGCAGAGGAAGGCGTAGATGTAGGCTTGGGCGCGAGGCTCGGGGGTTGGGGTAGTTAGGTCGATAGCATCGAGGATGCGTCTGAGGGGAGGTATTAGTATTGGGTGTAAATGGAGGCGGGAGGCGTAGGAGAGTGGATGGGGAGGGGGAGTGGGTTATGAGTGTGGAAGTGCGAAGAAGGTAAAACCAATCTCCCAGTGTGAACCAAGGAAAGAAGCATAAGAAGCAAATCGTAGACGCCAAAACCAAGCCGGAAAACGGGTCTATAAGCCCAAGTTAAATTGGGTCACGAAGATCACGAAAACGAAAGAAGAAAAGCACGCGGTTGAACCAAATACAGAGATAACAACACATACTTGAGGAAGAACGGGCAGCGCAGTTGAACAACACGGTAACGAGCGTGATAGAAAAATCAAGGAACAAATCGATCGAGTTGACCGTGAATAGCTTGCGGAGAAGGGTGGTTGCCTGTAAAATTATGAATCGACGTCAGTTAAATGAACAAAGTAGTAGCATCAGGAGAAAGGATTCGAGAAGAGCCAAGTCTGTTTTATGAATGATTTAAAAAGTCAGAAACGAAGTGGAGTTCAAGTTTATTCCCGTTCGGGATAAGGCAAAGACTCCTGGCGGTGAAATTCAAAGAGACACTCACTGGAGAGTAACGAATTTGATGAAAATAGAACGCGACCGTAACGCGGGACCCAGCCACTCAAACGTCCTTTTCGTTGAGCGTCGTATAACGTCCTCTATGATTTGCAAGCGTAACAGAGGATCGGCCAGGGTTGCGGTTATTCTCGACGTATGTACGGTGTATCTTCGTCACTCGATTTCAGCAGGCGAGCTCAGTGCTGTTCAGTGGGCACTCATGGCAGCATTTTACAGTCATTTCTTGAATGATCGTCTGCAAGGAAGGTCAGCCAATTGTTAAATCATTGTCAACGATGACGAACCTTGATTCTTTCTGCCTCTCCAGGTAACCGAGACAATTGACAAGGAACTTTGAGGCACACTCGTTGCTGCTGGTGAACGACCTGGTATATATCCGCATAGCCTCCACTCGTTATTGGGTCTTCCTCGACATCGTGGCCGACGGAAGATCCGGAGGTACAGGCGAGAGTTGAAAGATAGTCTTTGTACTGCGATAACGAGCCGGGGAACGTGCAGGGTGAGTGGAGGAGAGGAGAGAACAACGCCGACAAACATCAGCACACGACGGATCAAATTCTCTCCCTTCCTCCTCCATGTACATTGCACACGACACTTCCGTTGGCTTTACATCGTCAAGGACATTGCCTTCCACACATACGAGCTTGGACCCCACCGGTGGCCTCTTCAACGTCCCGCGGTTTCTTTCTGCACCGACAGGAAATCATATGGCAACTTCAGCGATATTTAGGTGAATATTGTAAAAGCCCTTTCTTGCTCGTACCTGACATACATCCACTACAGTCAAAATGACACTCATCGATCTTCAATGTGGTACTTCTCCAACTCCAGCTAGCCCATTCGCGTCAACACTTCTCGTTACCGATACCTCCCTCCCAGCCTCCACTACGAGCGATTGAGCCCCGGGCCTTGTCATCACCTCTTCCACAGGTCACTCATGGCTGGTGTATTATCCAGATGGTTCTGCATCCCCTGGCCCGTCGTCGACTTCAACATAACTTCGGCCGCGCCCCACCCAAGATGATTATACACGTTGTGCCATTTGTAAGTTCTCATCGCTTCTTCAGTTGCATTATCTCGACGCTGATGATCGTATATTCTTTCCTTTCAGCCCTACCCAACCTCATAAACGTCCAATCCCTCTTCAACTGCCTGTACATACTCCCTCCCTCCGCCGCGTCCCCCAGCTTCAATGGCATTTATCTCTCCATCGCCACCCTCGGATGGTTCGGACTCTTCAACTCATCGCCCGCCAGGTGTCATTTGCGTCCGGGGTCCTCAACCGACACTTCTGTTAGCCTTACATCCTCAGTCGCCAATCAGGCCCGCGTCATCCCTTATTCCCCTCGCATCGGGTAACTATCACGCAGACTTGGGCACTCGCGCTAACGAAATCTGGGCACGCATCGTCTCTTTCCCCACTGCCATTGCCCTCGCGTCGGATAACTATCAAGCAGACCTGTACACTCCCGCTAACGAAATACGGGAGACGCCGTGTTGCATCCTACCCCAGATTTTCTCCAGGCGACGAATCGTATAAGGCTGGCCATCCGACGCCTGTCCTTTCCTCGCTCGGCGGCCGCGTCCGGTTGCCGAAACAACCTCTCTCACACATACACAATGTTCCCCCAGGTCGCTCTTACCACTCTCTCCTTACCATCGCATCTGCGCAGCAGATCGACACCCTCACCGCGGAGACCCATCCCAAGCTCCCTCGGTACAAGAGCACCAAGTCCGACGGCTGTGCCTCGCAGTCCACCGGCGCCGTCACCCTCGACGCCAACTGGCGTTGGACCCACATCACCTCGGGCTCCTCCAACTACTACGCCGGCCAGACCTGGGACAAGACCCTCTGCCCCGACGGCACCACCTGCGCTATCAACTGCGCCCTCGACGGTGCGGACTACTCCGGCGTCTACAGTATCACCACCAGTGGCGACACCCTCACCCTCAACTGCGTCACCAGGGGCGCCAACACCAACGTCGGCTCCCGTCTCTGCCTCTTGAACAGTGAGAGCAAGTACCAGTTCAAGCTCCACCTTCGATGTTGAAGTCTCCGATCTCCCGTGCGGACTCACCAGTGCCCTCTACTTCTTGGAGATGGACGCCGATGGTCGTTTCGCCAAGCACTCTACCAATAAGGCCGGTGCCAAGTACGGACTGGTTACTGTGACTCCCAGTGCCCCCGCGACTTGAAGTTCATTGACGGAGAGGTGAGCTCATCCGTTTCTCCCACACCAACTCTTTCCAACTTCCATTTTCAGGCCAACTCTGTCGCCGGGAACGGATCTTCCGCCGGTTCCAACTCCGGCACTAACAACTACGGTGCCTGCTGTAACGAGATGGACATCTGGCTGCCTACACTCCCCATCCCTGCTCTGTCTCCGGCCTCAACCACCGCCCTGACGCCGTCTGCGGTACCTCCGACCGCTACGGCACCGTCTGCGATCCCGACGGTTGCGACTTCAACTCCTACCGCCAAGGTGACAAGACCTTCTACGGTCCCGGGCTCAAGGTCGACACCAAAGAAGTTCACCATCATTTATCTCCTTCGACGGCACCGCCAACGGTGACCTCACCGAGATCCATCGTCTCTATGTTCAGAACGGCGCCGCCATCCAGAACTCCAAGCCCATTATCCCCGGCCTGGATTCGTACGAGTCTATCACCGGCGCGTACTGCGACGCCCAGAAGACTGCTTTCGGCGACACGAAGCAGTTCCAAGCCAAGGCCAAGGCCGACAAGAACGGCACGGTCCTCGTCCTCTCCGTCTGGGACGACCACGCAGTTGACATGCTCTGGCTCGACTCCACCTACCCCACCGACGCCAGCGCCTCCACCCCCGGTGTCGGACGCGGCACATGCGCGACCTCCTCCGGTACCCCCCACCGACGTCAAGACTAACGCTCCCAACTCTTCCGTCACTTACTCGAACATCCGCTTCGGCGAGATCGGTTCCACCTACACCGGCGGCACTACCGCTTCGACCACCACTTCCACCTCCGGAAGCAGCACCACTAGCACCACTAGCGCCCCTGCTTCCACGGCCACCCAGGACAAGTACGGTCAATGGTACGCTCTTCCTCTCTACTCCTTTCTCCATCAGATAACTGACATCCCTTTCTCTTGAGCGCTGGCATTGGCTGCACTGGCCCCACTATCTGCGCTGCCGGCAGCACCTGCACTGTCAATAACGAGTACTACAGCCGGGGCCTGCAAATATCTACAGCATGGGAGGGCGTTTGGGTCTTGGGTAGCGCTTCTCGTCTTCGTGGTAGCATATCAAAAATCGTTGTTGTAAAACTTCATCCGTCATAGTCGCACTATGACTTGATACCCTGTATCGGCACGGAAAAATATATGGTTGTGCCCCCATTCTGTTCTGAACTCGATAGCTCCGTATTGGAAGATACTTTTGTAGGTTGTTCCTTGTTTTTGGCTCGCTGACCGCAATAGCCAGTTTGCGCCCGATAATTACAAGATCTCTAAGTTGAAGATCACTCATTACATTAATGCATCGATGTAAATTTCATGGCTCTCGACAATCTCGCAACGAGCCATCCTCATTCAAACGCACTTTTGATGGCGTCTGTCTGGAGGGGACTCACATGTCGAACCATATCCAAAGTTCAAGACTCAAAATCAACCCCACAGCACCCGCGACGTTCGAGGCGCTGATAGTGAAGAGCACTCAGAGGTTCTACGGGTTGTTGATGAACAGGCATATTAGGGAAATATGCGTGTTTGGGACAGGGTCACAGTCGAGTGCCCACTACTTAAGTAGTGCGCAAAGCTAACTATCGCTTTGACCATAGCCTTTACCAATGCCGTGAAGTCGAAGAACATCACCTTTGTCAGGCACGGCGACTGTTGTCTCGAATGTACCGACATGAGCGCGTCGTGTACAATGCACAGATCTAACATTATGCGAGTAGGACCGTCGGCAATCGAGACTTCAGGCATACTGTCGGGATGAGAGCCCACTACAAGAGATGCGCATCCCATGTGTTGTTCGATCATTAATGTACACGGAATTCAGTGCCTCTTGTAAAGTCAGCAGAAGCTCTACGATCGAGATCGAGTTGCTGGTGTGCCTACTCGTGTGCCGTCTCGATTCTTCACTTGCTGACATGAAGTAATAGACCACGAATGCGATCGGTATATTGAGCTTCAAGCTTTACGAACCCTTT
Source organism: Tephrocybe rancida (assembly GCA_018858115.1). Lineage (NCBI taxonomy): Eukaryota > Fungi > Basidiomycota > Agaricomycetes > Agaricales > Lyophyllaceae > Tephrocybe > Tephrocybe rancida. The sequence goes on along the minus strand of JABCKT010006703.1, from coordinate 5,799 downwards.
AATACATGGTACCCTTCCTTACCCCGAATATACATATACAAAGCTCCCCATTCTCCCGGGACAGTGCACGCGCTTGCCGCGTTGTAGCGTCGACAGTTGAGCGACCGAAGAGGGGCCAGAGCATGGCGAGGAAGGCAAGATCATCGACCCTTAAGCGCCCCGACCTTCATGACTCTTGGCATCTATCCTTCACGGAACGGCGTTCAAGTAGTATATGCACCCAAAGTCATTCGACATCGGTACGAGATTCGAAGGATACGCGCTGAGTTTTGTAGCCAACGCTTCCAAAATATCATTCGTCATGCTCAGCCTCCAATCCTCCGAGCATCAATCCATCCCAGAACGTGGGGAGGGGAGTTAGGTGCTCATGTCACAATCGTCCGGTCGAAGCCTGGTATCGACTTCATCGACGACGTGATCAGAGACAGCGCGTTTCGTCCGGAGGAAACGGGAGGGAAGGAGAGCGAAGATACTAGGGCTGTGGCTGATATGGTATAGTTCCTTCCTGAGGATTTGGGAATAGGGAGATGGTTGAAGGGTGATGAGAGGCAAGGAGCGTAACAGCATGTGTTAGACATGCGCGACTGCGATTTGGGATACGTCGGGACGAAAGCAAGAGGGGGCTTCGACTTGTCTTGAGTTTGGTGATCTGGATATATGGATGAGTATGATGCCGACGACCGAAGGGGGATGTCATACGAATGGATTCTGTCACTACGTCTCTCCCGAAGGCCATCGTGACAAGATATGGCTTGGACGCCCATTACCAACGCTAGAAGTTGTCTTCGCAGGTCCCGACTATTGCAACTTGAGGGTTGTTCATGATTGACAACCAGGCCTGCACAATCTCCGTCCGAGCTGTAAAGAACAAATAAGTAAGCGAAAATACAATAGACGGACGGGTGAAGAAGTAAAAAGATCAGTTAACGGTTTTCTAGGCCGCCGCTCGAGAGCGTAGTGCGTAACATGCGTTTCATCCAGAAGGGGGAGAGACTTACGTACATCAGGGCTGGGGCAATGGTGACGGTGTTGAAGCTGAACGCTGTCGAGGGCTTGGCTGGGCCGTGGCTTGTGCATCAAGAATTCCACGGTAATTACAAAGACAGGCGAGAAGCGTGAATTTGACACGAAGGCTCCAAAGTTGCTGCGACATGACGAAGCGAATTGACACTTTGCTTCGAGCGCACGGTGATGGGGTTGACTTGTAGCAGAAACCGAGGATTGAGAGGAGGCGAGGCAAGGTATTGATGGGCTGTCTTGGAACGTGGATAATCTGTGGTAGATGAGCATGATAAAGGGGATAGCAAGGCATACAACAACGTACATATGCATTGAGAGTTGTTCTTCTTTCGAGTGGAGCATCCGAGGCTAGACGTTTGAATCGAGGGAGAAGCCGGGCGTTGAGAGCAGGGTTTTCCGCTTCTCCTGTGAGGTATTTAGCGGTCTTGGGTCGGGTGGGCCGTATATCGAGGGTAAGGAGAGGTGGGGGTCGGTCTGGCGTGGCAATTCTACTCTATGCGTCAAACGTAGTCTCAATCCACTTCAATAGGGTTCAACGAAAAAACCCGAATATGAGGTCATCGTGACAAGTGGGTGGGAAGGAGCTGGCTTGAATCGGCTTGAGCTTGGGCCTGACGAGCGCACTAGCGCATTCCCGGCGAGACGAGGGCAAGGAAATGAGAGCCGTGCTCGAAGCATTTTCTCGAACAAGAATGGGCATGGGCTTCGAGAGGAGTGGCCGAGGCTGTTCATCAACGTGGCAAGTCGAAGGCAGGCATCCGAAAGAAACCAGCGCGAGACGGGGTGGCGATGAAACCAGACGTTTCCTCAGCTAAATGAAGTCTTGGGGACGTTCCCGAAAGCGTGCTGGTGCCCTCCCGTGTCGAGGGAGATTGATAAAATAAGGTCCATCCTACAATCCTGACGCCATCCTGCCGCTAACCCCACTGCACTGCATTCCTCGGTATGCTCTCCAACTCTCTAGGCGGACTCCTCGTGTGTGCTTGGGCATTAGGAGGGCATCCACACCCGTACTGAGAAACATCCTGATTCTGGGGGATACGTCCGTCATTTTGTCCGTGCAAGCAGCATAACCCATATGCATCCCCACCACCTCACAGCCACCCGCCGCCCACGGTTTCCAGGCAATTACAAATCGGCGTTTGGTTACGTGTACGCGCGGCGTCTAGCAGAAGAAAAAAGATTAAGCGCGTCAAGAACAAATCTTGAAATAGCAGCTACGAGCTTACCATACTGCATCCATAAATGCACCACTCCGTGATTCAAATTGATTTTGACGAAGGAGGAAGAACGTCTGTTCAACTTTGAGACGGTGTCGTTGAGTTCGCTGATGACATCCAGGGGGTGTTGCATATGGACGAGGACGGGGAGCAGGCTTGGGCTGAAGCTGCTCGACGTGGTCACGATCAGGGTGGGCTGTGGGCATGAACTTTGCTGGGGGGCTTGGCTTCGGCTCAGACAAGGAGCTGTGTCGGTACTGATGTGGATGGAGATAGTCAGTGTTACTCCCAGGTCGTTTATAAAACCGACGCACCGAATATATTCATCCTTGATTGGTTTCCTTGATTCCTTACAAATATGAACCTTCCTCAGCACAGCGAAAAGAGCAAGATGGTAAGGTATAGGCTGGGAATGTTGAGGCGAGAGTTTGGCGTTTGACAGTAGTCGGAACTTGTGAACTAGCTCCTTGGCCGGAGGAGCGCTGGAGATGGATTCCACCAAGGATTGTCGTCGATAGTATGGTGCGTACGGAGCTGAGAAGATGGCTGTGCAGATGGCTGTGCAACGGAGGATGTGGCTCGCCGCGCTCAGAGGGCAGGACGGAGGTTGTTGAAGGATTTGTGACTGTTGTTGGTGCGGCTAGTGCTGCTGATCTAGTTGGTCCAGGGGAGTGTGGGGTTGCCGGGGGTCAGGGCCTTGCATAGCAGGATCCCGGGAGAAGTGGAACACGAGCTATTGAGGTAGTGCGTTGGAAGCAACTCTTGTTTCGGAGGAAAGAATGCTTGTCAAGATATCCATTACGCAGATCAGTCGAAAACTCACCATTCGAATGTGAGGTAATACCACGACCAAACCACAGCACACCTCGATGATCTCCTTCTCATTTTGTTTGTCCCCAGGCAAGTCGCGCCTATGATCTGTGCAGGGCGTAAGTGTGTTGTTGATGTTTCAAGTTTCGACCGGGCTGCGGTAAGGGTACCAGTCGTAGACGCCTGAAGGCCGTGCGATGGTTGGGCCTCGTCGGGAGGGTGGTTAGAGTGCTGCTGCTAGGAGAGCACATGTTGTTACTGAGTGCGTCGTTGGAGTTGGGTGGGGAGGCACGGCGGGCGCATGTGTGGCAGGCTGGCACTGGACGCTGAGTCACGGAGCGAACTCGTCTGGGGGTGCGGAGCATGCGGTATCGACGTTGGTATGTCGAAATTCGATGTAAGATTGCGTGGCGGAGCGGGAAATCGTGGTCTTTGGTTGTCGACATCCTTTAGGGAACCGAGGATGATGTCCAGCACTGACGAGTGCTTGAGGGGGGCAAACTCGTTCTGAGAGATCGTCAAGAGCCAATCTTGGAGTATCGGCTGTGAGCTCACCACACTGTACCCACATGGCTTGATAAGATGGCGCGTTCTGAGGATGGCGACGCGGTCTATCTGCGAGGGTGATCTTTTGGCGGCAAGTGTATATATATAGATATAGCCTGAGGACCTTCGGTATTTCCCGTTTTGATTGCTTTGAAAGCATTCAATGATTTACAGTGTCACGGGTGATCATGCCATCGATAACGATTCAACACATCTTGTATCTTGCACCTTGCACAACGAGCACGATGAGAAATATTTTGGCTGCCCCTAAACTTCGCAACTTCTCGATCGGCTCTAAACTTCGCAACATTTTCAAACCTCGCAACATCTCTGAATCTCGCAACATCGCAGCTGCATCCAATTCCGACAACATCTCCATTGCCTCCAATTCCGACAACATCTCCCTTGCCCCCAATCCCGACAACACCCCCCCCGTCCCCATCCCAGACAGCATCACGGCTGCCTCTCGACTTCGCGGCAGATATACCCATTTCCGCATCCTCGTGATCGGGCGAGCTAATGCTGGCAAGACCACACTCCTAAAACGTGTCTGCAACACGAGCGAAGAACCTTGCATCTACGATGATGAAGGGAAGAATCTGGTCCGTCGCTTACCTTATTTGCAGATGGAAACTTGATTAATTGATTGCAATACAGTTGACGGAGACGGTGGCTGTGATTACTGTGTACTTAGCCTCTGGACTCAACTGATGTGCAACTGATTAGCGCGGAATCCATGACATCAATCATCCCTTTTCCTTCGCCAGTAACCCAAAGTTCATCTTCCATGACTCTCCGGGATTTGAGGCTGGAGACGAGGCTCAACTTAAGACTGTCCAGGAATTTATTAAGAAGTGTGCAAATGCTACAGAGGTTGACGATCAACTTCACGCAATCTGGTCCCCTATCTTTTCTTTTATCTCCACTCATTCTTATTGACCGTCATAGGTTCTGCTTCACCCCTGATGTTTCACGATTCCTGTTCAACTTGGAGATGGACTTTTTCAACCAAGAGAGAGCAGGAAAAGGTATGTCCACTCCTTGAGTCATTGTTTGGTGCAAATAATATATTCTTTGCCTAGCCCCTGTTATTGCTGTCTTCACAAAGTTTGATGACTTTGTAAACCAGGTCTTTGATATTGACTTGGATGATGATGAAAACCGTACTGCTGCAGAGACAAAATTAGCTGAGCTTGAAGTCCCATTATACAAGTGTAAATTCCCTCCCAGAGCAGGTGTATGCTTGGAAGGTACTTATCATATAAATCTCACTTGTGTATCTGACACATCAAATTTGTGCCTATTCAGATATGCACTTCAATGATGGTGCTCATCAGGAGCAGGTAAAGAAGCTGATTGAGCAAACAGCAGGCTCTCTTGACAATCTTGCACTGGAGTTATTGTTTGTTTCAATTCAGCAGAACAATCTGGAATTATGCATGAAATATGCTGTGAAGCAGTACATATTGCTTGCAATTGGGCAGTTCCTTCATTGACCTCAATAACAGTTTCAAGATGTTTGCTGCTAAATCCAAGCTTAAGGTTAGCACTACTCAGTCATATAAGGGATGGCCTGGCTGAAGACTAAAGGGCACACAGCATGTTGTGGAGGACTGTATGAAGTGGTTCTACCATTCCTATGTGAGTTGTGGTGTATAGCACATTGAGGCAAGCAGTTGTTAATACTTGACAGCGTAATGTGAGTAGCATTGGATCTGGCAGAGAGATGTTGATTGAAGATTTTTTAAAATTGATTAGGCACATGTGGGAAATCAGTGCTGTTTGCCACATTGATGACCAATACAGATGAATTTTAGGAGGTAGAAACATCCATATGTGATGCAATATGACACTTACATTGAAACAGTATGTAAGTTGAACAATAATTCCTTGCATAAAGGAAGGATCTTGACATTAGTAGGGTGAAACAGTGAGAATATGCTGTATTACTTAATAAGATTTAAAATAGACTAATTGAGATTAGGAGGTATGGATTGGATTCATCATAGTGTTCGAGATACCTGATATTCCCTACTTATGCTCTGCCCAGGATGTGAGTGCCTCCTTGGCCTCTGCAGATGCCTAATGTTCCCTGCTGACCCTCAGCCCAGGATGTGAGTGCCTCCTTGGCCTCTGCAGATGCCTGATGTTCCCTGCTGACCCTCAGCCCAGCGTGTGAGTGCATCCTTGGCCTCTGCAGATG
>JABCKT010006702.1:0-24411 GCA_018858115.1 Tephrocybe rancida | reverse complement strand
CAGATCCCGAATTATGTCTATATCTAGCTATATATTGATGGATATTGATGGATCATTTTCAATACGGATCCCTGATGAATTTGTGACGAAAAGTTCGAGTTGAAGTCATTACGTCACCTGAAAGTCACGTGTACGCGCGACGCGACCAATTTGACTTGTCAATTTCAGCATCTTCCTCACCTCACTTCTACGATTATATTCGAAGCACAATATTCTTAAAATTGTTAGAACTAACCGTGGATTTTACTTACTTGAGACAGACTATTATTAGGGAGAGTCTGATAAAAAATCAAACCCGTGTCACTATGACACACTCTCAACATGTTCCCGGCGCGCTCACGTCGAATTGTCTGCAATCGCGTGTTTGACAATCACATCCAGAAGCCTTTCAAGACACCTTTATCGCTGCTGTATGTCCTACATTTTCACGGAGCCTTCATAGTGACAAAACTGAAGGATATGGATATCATTCAAAATTCCTGATGGCTTGCCAATTAGATATCCACCCCACGGCTAGCCAAGGTTATACTAAAATGGGATCCATCTTTTCAGTCTTACTGCAGATAACTAGTGTATGCCATTGTTAGCAGTAAATTAAATCCAGAACCCACACAGCTTGCATTGTGGCATTGCATGATTTGACATGATAATCTAAAAAAATTGTGGGATCCTCATGGGATCCCCTGGGATTCCTCAAGCCTCGATAACATTACATTTTCTGGGAAAATAAAAGTGTCTTTTGTAACCCAGGAGGTCATCACTGTACAAAGACGTGGATTTCACCATATATTGCCGTCCCAACCGTTCTCATCATGAATGAGTCCGAACACAGGACCCACACCATCTTTGGCCATATATTCTTGTCGCCTTTTTGCTGATGTGGTTCCGACTACCGGTATCGCCTACTCACAACTTTCATGCGATCGATCTCACCTCACCTTTTCGTACTAGGCACTCAATAAGGAGATCGTAGAGAATGTCATTAGCATCCAGAGACAAAGTCGCACGACCAGGGATGGGTCTCGAGCCCCGAGGCCGGCAGCTGGAGCTGGTTCGACATCGTCGTGCTTGACTCGCCCGAAGCAGAGGAGACCAAAGCCAGAGACGGCTTGTCGCTCGTTTGGTTGAACCATATTAACTCTCTCAGTGAGAAGGAATATAAGACGGAGTGTGGGCATATATTCGAAGGCGACCATGATATCTTCGGTTGTCTTGAGGCGATCATCTCTTCTTGCTGTCTCTATTCCAAGTATTGTTGGCTTACTCCTACTCCGGAAGGCTGGAAACGCGCTAGGTGTCCGCGTCTATACGCGCTTTCCGGGGTGGGAGAACCACGCCTCCGAAGCTCGCTTGATACTCAAAGTGTCCCAGGACCACGAGGAGGGCATGTATAAAACACCACTATAGCTGCTCAACCGACTAATGCCCCACATCTAGGTCCCCGTCATCGTCCCCAGAACCTCCCAGACGAACAAAAGGCGTATCTTGAAGAAGTCAAGAAGCAGATCACCTCACTCAAGGAAACTGTCGACACCTACCTCAGTGATACCATGCCAGAGGATGCCCCGTCGGCGTACTCGTCCGTGGCCAAGATGATTCCCCTTCAGGGGCCCGTCAGCGCCGATCAGCTTGCGGCGACGAAGCAGCCACCATTGAGGCTGTTGTCATTTGGTACGTCGTCAAATATCTCCACGCGACGTCGGGTGAGCTCCGTTGCACCTCGTATTCATCTGGGTCGACTGTAGGTAACTAATGGCCCTTGCATTGTGAAGGTTGATTGCGATCATGCTTGGACGACTTTAGACGAGGATATCGGAATGCATCGAAGTTTACACGTCTCTGGCCTCTAATAGTTGGTGGGCAAGGAAAAAGAACTTTTCCTTGGACGGGCATATACTACCCGAAGGAGAATTTTGAGACAGCGCTTAGGAGACTTATCAAAGAGAGGACTGGAAATGAGGATGCTTCCATGTTAGAGTCAGGCAGACGGAATAAGTGCAAGGTGTATGTTCCTCCCTCTTCATCTCTTTATTTTTGGGAGCCTGAAGGAGGTGTAGAATTGAATTGTCGTCGCTGGTCGATCGCAGAACTTGTGGTATCTCGCGTCAGGAGCCAGGACCGCCACGCGTGTCTTCCAGCAGCGCTCTGTCGTATCATCGGTCAGGGGTAGGGTCGTAGGCCCTTAGCACTTTGATACAGTGTTGGCGAATGTGTGCTTGAAGACAATGGGGGATGGGGAGATGACGTAGGACTGAGAAACAAATCCGAACATATCTTATTTCAATTCACACGGAGTATTTTCGAAGAACGTTCGATCGGCGTCACCCCTCTACGCACCCCCAAGAAGCGCCTCATCGATACTTATGCGCATCTACGCGCTTCCCGTGCATTCCTGACAACACGCGGGAAGCACATCGTTCTCATCTGCACCTTCTCACTCCTTGCGCATCCCCACGCCCGTGACCGCGAGACATGCATCAAAGGCACTCGTGTGCATCCTCGCACCTCCTGTACAATCTTGACAGTAGACAGCAGTGACTAGGGGCCCTGGCCAGACACTGCCGCACCATCACCGCCAATATGCCGTATTGGCGCATCTGAGACATCCCACTCTGTCAAATTTCACCATGCAATCTGCAGCAAGCGAAGAGAGCAGCCCGATATAGTAGAACCTTTGTCCCATCATGACGATTGACGAAGAGGCATTATGCGGAATGGGTACCAGTGATGGTAGTGGTGGTCCAGTAGGTATGAGGGTTTGGCATCGCGTCTGACTACGATTTTAGGTTCGATCCCTGTCTCGGTCATCGTCCTGGGATTCTGGTCCATTTTTGCCTTTTGTTGTTTGCGGCAGCGCGGATCTTCTCGGAGACAAGTTTCTTTCCCCCATCCCTCTTCGACAACGGCAGTACAATGACGGACCTCGGTTCTCTAGGAAATAGTACACAGCTGCCATTTTTAGCAGCTGCAGACCTAGCTCGAAAACTGGCACTTCCCCGTTCAGCCATCCGCTGGTGGCTGTGCATGTGCATCAAAGCTAGGACTCGGGCGCGTATACTGTTACAGGTTACTTACCCGCATGGAGCGCGCCTGTACATGTCCTACAACAATTCACGTTTGACGCCCAGATTTCTGCTAGGGTTCTGCTAAAAATTCTTGGGTCGTGCAAGGACTGTATTTGACAAAGCGCCGGGTCTCTTGAGCATCGTATGGGATCCATGGGACATTCTGGAGCTTCAACGTTACCTGTTGGGCTTCAGCCCGTTGTTCGTCAAACAGCCCATCTAGTGATTAGGTTTCGCTATTAAAAGGGCCAGCTGCCAACCTGGGTTCGACTCGCACAGGTTTCGTTTCTCTTCGACATCTTCCTGGTTGCGCGACGGGTCTGAGGCTGGACAACTGCGAAGCATACGAATACTCGCACAGCCTAACCGTTCTGCCTCGACATAATTGAAGCATCTGCCTATTAGGCAAAATTGGTTTAGCTTTCGATCTCCATGGATACTAAACCGACGGAACTATCTGACTGATTTCCCGTGTAATGCGGCCTCAACTCCCTTGCTTAAGCGCTTGCCTACTTAACTCAGAGCCGAGGACTCGTGGTACCCTGTGAATCACCTTGGTACCAAGCATAGTCTATTAGGCGAGGCGTATAATTCTCTTTGCGGAACTGTCATGGCTGACGATAATTCATTCCTCCATATTCAGCATCATGCGAGACTACGTACAGACCCAGTGGCCAGCAGCGATGCCCACTGAACTTTATCGCAATATCTTCCAGTTTGCAGCTGACAAAGATCTTCTGTCCCTCGCCCAAGTATCTCGTACTTTCCAAGAAGAGGCCGAGGCCATCATTTACTACTACATCGACCTCAAGAACACCTGCGCTAATCGGAAGACAGCAATGAATTGGTGTCTCTCAGTCAGTAACAACCCGAGGAGAGCAAAATGCGTCCATAGCCTCAAATTTCCATCGACATTCAAAACACCTTTGACAGATGATTTTAGCGTCGATATACAGCAAACGATCGCGAGCGCTTTCAACGCTATCATCAACCTCAAGCATCTGTTTCTTCTTAGTGTTAGCAAGAAGCACACCGCATCACTGAACCCTTCCACATTGAAGAACTGCACCTTCAGCCTGATATCGCTGGGGGGACAGACGGATAGTTTTGGATCGGATGACATGTGGGACTTTTTAAGGAGGAACCCCAACATTGAGTACTGGGCCCCAACCGTACCACTCCTTAACTCCGTATCATTTATCCCTACAGATGTCCTACCCAACCTACGCCGCGCTTTAATCGTCGAACCCACCAAAGTGCGCTCACTTGCAGGTCGACCCATCGACTCACTGTGTCTCGTATTCGTAACTCCCCACCATTCACAGGACGCTGGTCTTGATGCGGTTATACCCCTTCGTGCACTATCTGCGACTCTCCATACGTTATCGTACACCCATGGCCCATTACGTGGATGGTCTGTAGTCGACATGCTGCATAGCCTTGCTAGGAGTTCCCCGAATCTCAAGTCCTTAACTTTCATGACTTTCGGCACGAATACTGATGTGGTGAGTTTCTTTTTACTCGCGAGGGACATGAACATGGTACTCAAGAAGACCTTAAAATAGACAAAGATAGATAACCGGCCGAGGCTTGTAGCAGCTGTGGCACAATTCCAATGTCTTGAGACCCTTGTCCTCGCGACAAGCATAGAAACCCTACCATGTTCGAGCGAAAGCGAGGTGAATCGGAATATTGCGATGACGTCTCAGGAGGACCAGAAGAAGTGGGATGAGAGTTCCCTGAATCCCACGGAATGTCTGGAAGTCGCGTCCTTGTTCACGAGATCCACCACATCTCTGGTTGAGCTATCGCTTTCGTTCAAAAATGGAACAAATGGCGAAAAGGTCTTGACGTACATTCGGTCTGACTCAGACCCACGAGAGGCCAGGTTCGACGGGTTTTACACCATCGACACCTCAGGGTGGTGGATGAGGTAGCAGGACTGCGATTCATTTGGATTGGCCATTTGTGGAGAAACGCTGGACACTGTAGTACCGGCCCTGCTAGTGCGACGACCGTCAAATAAATGTGTATTCCCGTCTAACATAAATTTATACTTCTCATTTGACATTACCCGCCCGGTTGAACCGTAGCGAGCGACCTACGATCACATGCTCTTCCCGAAGTTGTGACTCGCGAAGGCGATTTCTAGAGGAAACCAGACGGGGGACCCGTTCGTACGACCGTCCCTGCGCAATACAGAGCTCGAAAGTTCACACGCCATGACGATGTCATAAGAGCCTTATGTGGTCACCGATAAGGGTAGCGATCCATGGTGGCATCATGTTTAGATTGAAGTAACTGCGAGAAGTTGAGAAAGCAGGTCAGTCGAGACTCGACGGTCCGTGTGGAAGAACATAGCGCATGAACCTCGCGGGCATGTGTAATGTCTGTTCTCCTAGCTTCTGCCCTCCTCCCTGTCTCGTCCTGTACAAATGCTCGCATCGTTGTTGAGGCTAGGAGAGTCACCGCTGGCAGGTGATTCACCTATGAATGGATGGAAGAAAGTATTGCCGCAGTTTTAAATCATAGGAGAGAAAGTGTTGACGTGTCTGTGTCGCTTCCAAGCGAGTCAAGACTCAATGGAGCTGTGTCTTCGTGCGTCACGTCTCCGACAGTTACTGGTGGACTATGGCGAGGAGACAAAGTTGGAGTTGTTCGGCAATTGCCATCAATTCATCCCAACTTCCGAATCAATCACGAATTGAAAACCTTTCACTGTGACAGCTTCATGCTTCGTGCAGACCGCAACACGCTCCGTGGGCACTCTAAAAACATTGAGTGAGTACTGCACTATATTCTTTTTCTCGATTGCTTACTGATAAGATCATTTCACCGAAGCTCTATTTAAGCTTTATCTTGGCAGTGGCAGACTTTTCTTTTATCGTTCCGAAATAATAGCAGGGCCCTCAGAACGATACGCACAACCTCTCTGAGTCCGCCTAGGGCTGATGCAAAAACGGCTCATCAATCTGGGGCCAAAACAAGCGTTCATCATGTCAAAATGGTCGTGCCCGTATTTGAGCGCCTCAACTTCGGATGCACACCATGTTCTGAATGACGACGGAATAAGGGGATAAGCAGTCTGAATCTGCGACGTACAGAAGCCAGCTCCAAGTTGACATTTCATGTGGAAAGGTAGGGTAAATAAAATCCCTCTTAGGAACACCGGTTCCAACTTCCGGATAGTATCCCGATGGCATATGACGCATGTTTCCTGGCACTAATACATATTCAGTACCTATCGATGATCGATTATCGATTATCCACTCCATTTAAGAGTGCACGCAGTTGTCCCCAGCTCCCCCAATTCTGCTCTACACACAGCTTTAAAACAATGTCTTTCGTCGTTGAGAAGGGCGGGTACACGCTTGTGGCTACGACGCCGTGCAACATCATAGCCGCGAATGACCAAGTTGTGTCGGAGTTATGGTTCCAAACACCGGTATCACCTACTCACAACTTTCTTGCGATCGATCTCACCTCACCTTTTCGTGCTAGGCACTCGACAAGGAGATCGTAGAGAATATCATTAGCATCCAGCTTGAGACAAAGTCGCGCGACCAGGGCTGGGTCTCGAGCCCCGAGGCCGGCAGCTGGAGCTGGTTCGACATCGTCGTGCTTGACTCGCCCGAAGCAAAGGAGACCAAAGCCAGGGACGGCTTGTTGCTCGTTTGGTTGAGCCATACCAACTCTCTCAGTGAGAAGGAATATAAGACAGTGTGGGCATATCTTCGAAGGCGACCATGATATCTTCGGTTGTCTTGAGGTGATCATCTCTTGCTGTTTTCATTCCAAGTATTGTTGGCTTACTCCTACTCCGGAAGGCTGGAAACGCGCTAGGTGTCCGCGTCTGTGCGCGCTTTCCAGGATGGGAGAACCACGCCTCCGAAACTCGCTTGATCCTCAAAGTGTCCCAGGACCAAGAGGAGGGCACGCACAAAACACCCTATAGCCGCTCAACCGACTAATGCCCCACATCTAGGTCCCCGTCATCGTCCCCAGAACCTCCCAGATGAACAAAAGGTGTATCTTGAGGAGGTCGAGAAGCAGATCACCTCACTCAAGGAAACTGTCGACACCTACCTCAGTGATACCACGCCGGAGGATGCCCCGCTGGCGTACTCGTCCGTGGCTAAGATGATTCCCCTTCAGGGGCCCGTCCGCGCCGATCAGCTTGCGGCGACGAAGCAGCCACCATTGAGGCTGTTGTCATTTGGTACGTCGTCAAATAATTCCACGCGACGTCGGGTGCTGACGCGTTGTAGATGGTGGAGGTGTCCGTGGGATCTCGTCTTTGCATATCCTCCAACGTATCATGGCGAAGATATCGCCGAACGACCCGAATGTCAGACCATGCCAGTATTTTGACATGATTTGTGGTACAAGTACTGGAGGGTGAGCTCCGTTGCATCTCGTATTCATCTGGGTCGACCGTAGGTAACTAACGGTCCTTGCATTGTGAAGGTTGATTGCGATCATGCTTGGACGACTTCAGATGAGGATATCGGAATGCATCGAAGCTTACACGTCTCTGGCCTCTGATATTTTCGCAGCTAGTTGGTGGGCAAGGAAAAAGAACTTTTCTTGGAAGGGCATATACTACCCGAAGGAGAATTTTGAGACAGCGCTTAAGAGACTTATCAAAGAGAGGACTGGGAATGAGAATGCTTCCATGTTAGAGTCGGGCAAAAGGAATAAATGCAAGGTGTATGTTCCTCCCTCTTCATCTCTTTATTTTTGGGAGCCTGAAGGAGATGTAGATTTGTCGTCGCTGGTCGATCGCAGAACTTGAGCGCAAGCGCTGAGCATTTCAGGACGTACCGCACTGCATTCCCCGACCCATTTGCTGACACGACCATATGGGAGGCTGCGCGCGCAACATCTGCTGCACCCACGTATCTGCCGCCCATCACGATCAAGGGTGTCGAGTTCGTGGATGGAGGACTACACTTCAACAACCCCTCACTCTTGTACACTCGTCATTGCCCCCTCATTACTGAGTTGATGCTAAACCCTTTTCACAGACTTCTGCTAGAAGCCAACGCCGTTCTTGGTATTGACAAAGCCGGGTTTGGTATCGTGCGTCACCTGGAGTTGCTTTTGAGCATCGGGACGGGCATGCAGCCCAACATCGCCATCAGGGGCCTGCCAGTCAACGCGGTCGGTACTGGACTTTACATCAAATCCATCCTCGACGCTTCCCGCGAGATCATGACAGACACCCAGAGGACGCATAATCTCTTGCAGGCGATGTTGTATGGGAATGAGGACAAGAAATATTTCAGGTTTAATGTTGGATCAAAGGTGGGCGATAATTGGGAGCCGATGATTGAGTTAGATGATTATCAGGGGATGCCGAAGCTGGTGAACCTGACGAAGACGTATCTTGACGGACAGGCGTCGAGGGTGCAGGCGCTCTTCGATGCAATCGCGAAAGGCGGAGGAATATCTTACAAATGGACCACCACGGTTGCGCAATGGGTACAGAACCCAAGTGTTGTTGAGCCGAGGTGGAAGTGATTTGATGTAGGCCTGAAAAGAATGGTATATTTCGCAATCATAACCTACTCTTGATCGATCTCCCAGTCGGACCACGTAATAATAGACGAGGAGATCGGCCGAGACTCGTAGCAATTGTAGCTCGTCTTGAGACCCATGTCCTCAGTACTACATGCATTGATATTGAAACCCTACAATCTTCGAACAAAAGCGAGACAAATCAGAATATCGCGAGGATATCTCACAGGTGCCAGCAGGAGGGGATCACATCTCTGAATCCAAACCTAACCTAACCACGGAATGTTTAAAATTACGTCGCTGTTCACGAGATCCTCGACGTCCTTGGTCAAGTTTCGGTCTATATGCCTCGTGTTCTGGATGGTGTCGTGAACGACAAGTGGTGGTGATTTAAATTCCATATGCTATTTTACGCAGGGACTAATGCATTTTACAATGATTGGACGAGACATTTCAATTTCACTCAATAAAAGTTGGCAGGCTCATTTCTGTGCATCCTCCGTGATAATATCCGCTGCCTGAGAGAGGGTTAGACAAAGGTAGTTCTGGTGTAAATAGTGAGGGAGGACTTGACCTTCTCCGCGATTGCGTAGAGCGTGCCTTGAAGGGGCGCGGAGAGTTGGATAGGAAGAATCGAAGCATCAACCTAGTCCTCATTTAATTAGCTGTCTGACATGACTGAGATTTGGAAGGAACCAACCACCCGGAGGTTCTTCGTCCCATGAACCTTCAAACGCGAATCGACGACCCCTTGCTCATCGCGGGGTAGCATGCCGGCTGTGCCAATGGGATGGTAAGTCGTTCCAAGCGTCTTCCTAATGTATCCACAGATTTCTTCGTCAGTCTGTATTTCAGGTCCAGGAGAAACCTCTTTCTCAATGAGATCCTTGAGGGGCGCAGTGCTGTAAATCTTGCGAAGGAGTTTGTATCCCTCAACCAAGACCTTCAGATCTACCTCTCCTTCCAGGTACCTATGATCGATGCTGGGGGCTGCTGTAGGAATGTTGGAAGGGATGTGGGATGATCCGTGGCTGAAGGGGTGAAGAAGGATAATTGCAGAGGTCATGTAGTCAGCACCCGCCGCTGGTTGTTGTAGGGTTCCAGGTATAAACCGATCAAAGGCACTGAGCCTGTGGATAACAGTTTACATTGTGGGAACGGTCATGATGGGAAGGGCTCACTCAAGGAAAGGGACCCTGTCATTCTTGACCCATTCTTTCTGGACTAGAGAAGTTGCAGTTGAGAAAAGAGATTCCTTGTCTGCCAAAGTTGTGATCTTCCCCTCCGGGTCGAAGTTCCTGAGCGGTAGAAACGCAAAGGCCGATGGCAAACCACTCAACATTCCATTGACGGTAGTCTCACTATAAATATCCACCCTGTCAAATTGAGGCAGGAGATTCACTGATAAATACGCACTAAAGTTCTTGCTGCGTTCGAGCAAACTCTGGATCCGACATTTTGGCCCAGGTTTGAAGTCCAGGTTTCAGCTTCACAGTGAATACGGCCGTGACATGGTCCTATATTGACAGATTTATGAGCTCATGCTCGATACAGAATAAGCCTCTAATACCTCTGAGAAGGGTTATCAATATAATTGCACCAGATAGATGTTCAAGACATACGAAGATTGTTTCCAACTCCAGGCAGCTTTAAGACAACATCGATACCGAACTTTGTCAAAACTTCAGGATCTCCAATACCTGCCCGCAACAACATGTAGTGAGAAGCTTTTCAGTATGATCTAAAAGCAACTCACCCGATAGCTCTAAGATCTGGGGCGTTTTGTAGCTACCGGCGCTCAATATCACCTCTCTCTTGGCCTTGATCGTGCACAGAACACCGTCCTTGAAATATTCGACCCCTGTGGCTATGATTTCCTCGTTTCCTGATGTAATGACCCTGGCAGCTTCTGCGCCAGTGATCACCGTCAAATTTGGGAGTGTTTGATTCGGTTCGAAGTATGCCTATCCCATCCTGAATTACTAAGTAGAGCTGCAAGTGAAAATATTGACCCACACTAGCAGCTGAGCTCCGGATAGATTTGCCATCTAGAGTGACGGTCGTTATCCATACGCCGGTATTGTCTCCTGCGTTCTGTTCGGGAAGGTTCAGCGTCAGCGTCAACGGTCATGGTGTAGTGAATGAACTCACCGAGTCGGGATTAAACTTAACACCAAGCGACTTGACTGCTTCGATCCAGGGTAATGCGACCTCGTCAAGGTAACGAGGAATGGTTCTTTTCAAAGGGCCAGAGGTTCCATGATAGTTCTTGTCAAATTTCATTCCATACTTCACGGCATCCTCGTTGGAGTAACTCAAGGTCTCTGACTATAACCCAGGATTAGGAAGTTGGAAAACCTAAAAAGAAGCTGCAACTTTCTCTTTTGAAGTATGGTACAAGATCCTCCCATTTCCAACCGTTGGCTCCAAACTTTTCGAACGCTGCATGACAATGTCATTAACTGAGGTAGTGATCTGAACGGTATGCTTACAGTCATACTCAACGGAAGGGGCACTACATAAACAAATGTTAGCCGTATAGATCATGCCAGTGGCTTCATACGTGCCGATTGTATTCCATGAGATTGAGCTAACAGACAGATTAGTAAACCCTTATGTATCATTTTTGTAACGGGCGACACACTAGACTGGAACCACCAATGCATTTCCCCCTGTCGTGGAAGGGTTCAATAAAGCATTTGAGAGAATACCTACCTACCGTATTACCTTGGGAGATAGACAGAGCGGTTATTTAAGTTCTTCTGAGGTGTGCTGAAGAATACCCAGTCCTTTTCTGGATGTCCTCGGTTCTTCGGAAAATATGCTGAAACCGCAAACGTCAAGTATGAAAACAGTTGGCGGAAGTCAAGTACTACGCACCAGGAGTATCGATGTTCACGTCATGAAAGGGCCCAGAGCCTGCTTCCAGGACCGTCACGGTGCTGAGGGGATTGGATTGAGCAAGCCTGACTGCGAGGACCGTTCCCGCAAGACCAGCACCAACAATCACATAGTCGGAGGTCATGTATATCGCACAGGCGCGCCTTCAGCGAGACGTTTGGGATGTCGAAGGCCCTTTTAACTTTTAAGCTGGGATCGGGGCCTTTTTCTCGCGACTAGATCGGTAGCGTCAACAAGCACAAGTCCACAATCTTCACACTGGCTGTAAATAGATTGAACAATCAGAGTGTGCTTGCCTAACAAAAGATGCAGAGATTCAGAAATTCCCTTACAGTGGAGTCGGCTACCTACAATATTTCGAGACGTGATAGCCTCGATTTGATGTCAGAATATCAGCGCTTGCCCGTTGCCTGACTGCGGCATACATGCGGCCACTGGCATGCATTTAACAAGTTTGTGATGACAGCCTGGAGAACCAAAGTGCAGGAGGTTCCCACAGTCACAAAGTACGAGAATAGGAGACCGTGGGACTGTGAAAGCTTTGATGTTTGACAAGAGAAGACAGGGTGGCAGTGGCGAACGTTGGGCGAACGTCGACAGTGTCCTTCGAAAGCCGGTGGCCCATCTGAGAAAGCCACTTTTCAAATCCACTCAAACTACCTGGGTGCGCTTTCCAATGACACAGCGGCGATGGATCTCTCCTGAAAGGCAACGATGACCTCAATTCCATACTGGCGGCCGTTACTAAGGATTTTATTGGCTTGTTCAACGGCGACTTTCCTGGTAGGACTCTCCTCAGACAAAATCACAGTTGCTGGCTCAAGGCTATGCTCTGTATGATCGGAGGATCGCTGATGTAGATGAACCTTCTGATGTTGTGTTTCCGCCTGGTGCCGCACGACAGGAAAGCTCATTCCCTTATGTGAATTATGCAGGGCCAGACTTCAACAGCGACGACAAATAGACCCGTCCTCCGGTGCCAACACGGGTGAGCTAGTGCGTAGTCTGCTTGGTAGTGTGATTGTCGTGACATACCGTGCTCGATTTTCCAGGGTATTGTTGGTTATACTTATGGGAGGCATGTTGCTATTATCAAGGCAATATTAAACGGCAGTGAGGAACAATGCATCCTTGAATACCTTCACAACCAGCCTGCCCCGGACTATCGCATATTCACAAACATAAAATACTCACGAGGTACGTCCTTAGCAGCTGAATGCTGTACATATTATTATGCAGTCCCATCAGGACATCAAGAGTGAAAATATACTCGTGACCCATGTCGATCGATGGACCAGGACGAGCATAGCGAACATCGCCGATCGTTGCGTGCCCAGGAACTGTTGGGATACGCCCTGTTTGACTTCAGCCATGCAACTATATCCCCGCCGTCCCTGCCCATGGAAAAGTTCCGTCTCCCCAGCTGCATGTATTTTATGACCTATGTCTTCCAACGCCCAGCAGACACACACCAAGCTGAACTCGATTTCGATCCATTCGCATTTGCCGTCGGCATGCTGGGTGTTCTCTTTTGTAACCAGTTTCAGGCGAGCCGCCATCACCACTCCAATTATTGCCCACACCTAAATAGTGTACAGCATCTCGACTGGCGCCGATGTTGGCGCTTCTGCTAGATGGAACGACAACGAGGAACATCCCGAGACGTTTCATAGCGCCAAAGGCTTTAGCGTTCTTCGAAGAACATGTGCATTCTCTGATACCTGTGCAAGATAAGCTGAGATGCTTTGCGCGAACCATCGCTTAGCAGTATGTGCAGTACAATGATCGTTGTGACCGCTGGGATGGCCTGGATACAGAGTTTATTCACAAATAATCAGCATACCGCGAGCCGCCTATCGCGCGTTATACTTGCATCCTACGGGACATTGGTGACCGCCTTTGGGGCTGGCGTCTTGTTGCATTCATTCGTCGCTTTACCTCTATAATTTGCTTCAACCAAATCTGGCTAGACCGTTTCTTCTTTCAGCCATTCTTGTGGGCATTCCTTTCGTGTACATTGTTAACAGGCTAAGCATACATATATGCGCTGAGGCCAGCACATACCGACCATCCTTGTCTTTTCGCAGAACCACTGGTGCCACTTTCTGATTGGGCCTACCCCTGGAGATGAACGCGCTACCCACGCCACAATCACGCCCACACGCCAAACACTGACGTGGTCGCAACGCCACAACAAAGCAAGACAAATACGTCTGCATGTTAACTATATGTGCTACGAAATAATAATGAGCATCACAGGATGTGGGGGCGCTCATGGGGGGAGTAAGTATACGTACTGTAATAGAAAGACTATGTATGTATGTACCTATGTACCTGTTATACATCGTCCGTGCGCGTGCATTCTGGGCGGGAAATGATCGATGAAGGGGTCATGCTGAAAACTGAGAAGTTATGAAGGTTGGTTGGGCGGGGGCCGAATGAAATGGGGAAGGAAGCTCGATGTGTTTGTGCTGCAGTGTGTGTGATGTTGGTGGATGTGGATATGGATGTGCCGCGATGGATGTAGGTGGGGCAACGAAAGTTCTGTGGGTAACACGGCGGTGATTACGGGATTACTAGTGCGCTGGGTAGTAGGCGTAGGCGTATATGTACTTTGCTGGGGTTCGATGGCTCGAGTATGGGGTTGATGGATGGAGGAGAAGGAAGAAGGATTCATGGGCCGAAGAAAGGAAAGAAAGGAAAGGAAAGGAAAGGCTGAACGAGATAAATATACCACAAGGGCACAAAAATGGCATGCGAGCGAAACATTAGGAACGGATGAACGACGGGGGAAAAATGAGACAGAAAAAAAAGAAGAAAAAAAGAATCAAAAGTGAGCAACGCAATTAACGCGCCCACGGACGAGAACGCCAAAAATTCTGGATGGGGGAGACGCGGGCGGCGAGTATTTTTATAGCTGGTGCGCGGCGTTTGTCCTTCGTACCCCGTGCCGTCTGCTTCGGACGCTCACCCCTGCTGCGCGAGGATCCTACGGCCCCCAAGGGCAAGCGGCGGGGGGAGCTCCCTCTCCCTCTCACGATCTCTCTCTCTCTCCCTCTCGCGTTCCCTCTCCCTCTCACGCTCCCTATCTCTCTCCCTATCTCTCTCCCTCTCCCTCTCTCTCTCACGCTCCCTCTCCCCCCTCTCCCTCTCAAACGACGCAGGCGGCATCGTCGAAAGCGGCGAGCGCCCCACATACCCATTCCCCGCGCCCAAGCCCACCCCAACGCCATTCATCCCCGCGCCCCCCGGCCCGCCCATCCCGACCCCCCCGGGGCCCAGCGGCTCATCCTCCAACGGAATCGTATGCGAAAGCGGGGACGGGACACCGTAAAACTGCCCGTGGTGCTGCGGGTGCGGGTGCGGGTGGTGCTGGTGCTGCGGATGGTGCTGGTAATGCACGAACCCCATCGGGGGGCTCGGGCTGGGCGTCATCCTGATGCCGAGCTTCGTGTCCTCGAGCTGATTGTGGTGGTTGGGATAGTGGTACTCCGCGCCTGGTGCGCCGACGGACGCGGAGAGCGCGTGCTGTCCCTGGGGCAGGCGCATGGAGGGCATGGAGGAGCCCGCGGGGGCGGAGGAGGAGAGCCCGGAGGCGTGATACGGGGGCGTGGACGACGCCTCGCGCTTCGCGATGCCGCCTTTGTCTTTGCGCTTTCTTGTCGCGGTGGCGTGGCCTTCTTTCTTGGCGCGCGAGCGGGCGTAGCGCAGGCCGCAGCTGATCAAAAACCAGAGTAAAAGGTGATTAGTTTAAATTCCAATGATCAGATTAGATGAGAATGAAAAAGGGTGAAGGGGAAGGGGGGAAAGGGTGAAACACGGGCATGCGTGTCGTGCGTGTGTGCGTGAGTCAACCGAAAACCGCAAAATAGCAAGACGCCGTGTCCCACGCTCCCCGGGCGCGCCACTCTGTATTCATACGCCCTATCAGTGTCACCAACCACGTCCAGGTGAAACACCAAAAACCCACACACACCCCACGCCCTTCGAGCGTGTCCGTGTCCGTGCGTGGGTGTAAATGTCTCTGCACGGAAGCGAGAACCACACATGGTAGGGCAAGGGCACGGACGTGATCGAAACAATCGAGAAAGAGGGTCAACGGAGACACGGGAGGAGGAAATGAAGGGTATCGGGCACGGGTGAGAGCAGGGCCCACCGGAAGCGAAGTGGGACGGAGTACACGCGCTGTGCGGCAGGCGCAGCAGCCCGGAGGCAATGTGAAACACCGGACAAAAAAACAAAGAGGAAGAACGGAGAAAGGAAAGGGGAAGGAGAAAGAAAGACAATAGGCGGGGACAGATGGTGTGCGGCGAATAGTGAATGGCGAGCAACCAGACACCGAAGGTCTGAGAAAATGCGTATGTGCATATGTGCCCGGGCCCAAATGCGAAAACCGAGGGGAAGGAGGAAAAAAACAAACGAAAGTCGAAAGTCAAGGCGCCCAAAGAACAAAGGGGGGGGGACAACGAAAAGAACAGGTATAGTTGTCCAAAAGAGAACAATCAAGAGAAAATGACTCACGCATTACACAACTCCTTCCTTCCACTCGGGCCCTTCCTCCACTCCGGGCTCGTCGTAGCCTTACAACTCGAGCACTTCAACACCCCATTCGGCCTATTGCCCCCGTCCCTCTCCCTGCCCTCTCTCCCCTCCCTGCCCTCGCGATGAGTATGACTGCCCCCCCCACCACCCCCATCGCTCCTCCGGCGGGCAGGCGGCACCTCATCTGTGGCAAAGGACGCCAAGGGGAACGGAAGGGACTCCGGGGAGGGCGTGTAGTTGTTGCTCCCGTTTGAGGGGCCCGGAGCGGGGGAGAGGTACGGCGATGGCGAGGGGAACTGTGCGGAGGACACGGAGGAGGGCGGGGGCGGGTATGAGCCCGCGCGGAGACTTTGGCTGCCCACGCCTATGGGCGGGAGGGACGAGACGGAGTGGGCGGGGGAGGGCGTCCCGGGCGGGGGTGGGGGTGCCCATTGTCCTTGGCCTTGTCCTTGTCCGTGTTGCTGGGAGGTAGGGGAGGCAGAGGACACGGATGTATCCCACCTCTGCGGGGCATACGCATAGGACGGATAGCCCGGCGAGGCTGACAGAGGGGGTAGTGCGTATGGAGACTGCTGCGGCTGTGGGTCGTAGTACTGATGATAGGATGAAGACGGCGGGGGCGGAGGGGAGGGAGCGTATCCGAGTGCGTTCATTGCGCTTGGGCTGCGCGTGGGCACGGGGAGGGACGTGGGGGACGGCGAGAGCTTGTGGCAGGCGAAGATGACGGAGCCTTTGAGTTGCGTTTGGGATGGGTTCATATAGGCGGATGGGGATGGGGATATGATTGTGATTATGATTCAGATATGATGTTAGATGGGACAAGGGGACACGAGGATTGGGATTAGAGTCAGTGTGAGTGTGAAGAGTGAATTAGTGTGAGTTAGTGTGAGAATGTGACAAGGCGTACCGTGCGGTATGAATATGCTCTCTACCTGGCTGCCGGGTGCCGCGGGTAGCGCCTGCAACGCCTTGTATCGGCGCGTGCAGCTTGTTTTGGCCTCGCTCCCAGCTTCATTTGAGTTCCCCGGTCCCACTCCAATCTGC
The DNA here is from genome assembly GCA_018858115.1 of Tephrocybe rancida. Classification (NCBI taxonomy): domain Eukaryota; kingdom Fungi; phylum Basidiomycota; class Agaricomycetes; order Agaricales; family Lyophyllaceae; genus Tephrocybe; species Tephrocybe rancida. Next base: position 7,339 of record JABCKT010006702.1, on the reverse strand, counting down.
GCATTCTCCACAAGGAGCGCAAAGTCCCTCGCATTGGGCCTCTGCATGCCCTGTCCCTGATCTGGGGGCCAACTCAACAGCAGTGGGCGTCCATCCCCGTTGCCCAGAATCTGGAACACCCTCTCCCCTTGGCCCTGCTGTGTAGGGGGCAGACGGGCTGACATAAGAGCGTCATAGCATGCCTGGAGCTGGCGCTGGTCGAGCCTCGGGGTGCCACACCAGTTGGACCAGGGTGTTTTAAGGGCCTCGTCGTGGTCTGCGGGGGAGAGGTCGACGATGGCGTGGATGAAGCAGAGGACGAGGCCAGAGGAGGCCCAGTTTATGACGAGGTCGACGGCCATGTAGGTCGCGTCGAGGACGATTTTGTCGGCGTCAGACCAGGAGGGAGGGGGTCCGACGTAACCGAGGGCTCGGCGGACGTGGGAGAGGCGGGAGAAGCGAACGCTGGCAAGTACAAGGGATGGTTAGAGGAGAAAAGAAGCTAGGACAACGTGCTTACCGAGTTACTGAGCCATGGAGTGTGCGGGAGTCGAGGACACCGCCGAGGTCGACCTTGGCAGAGGCTTGCTCGTCGGGGTGTACAAAAGAGAGAAGAGACCGCCCACGAAGAAGTGGTGCTTGTTCTGCGAGGTGGCTTTGTAGTACTGGGTCGAGGTAGATGAAATCGAGTTCGGAGGAAAGTAGTGCCCAGTCTGTGTGTCAGTTTAGTACAACGATCGGGTACGATCGTCCTGGCCAGGACAAAGGGAATTAAAAACTGACAACAACGGGTCTCGCCAACTTTTGGGAGGGACGGGGGCTGGTCGTAGTATATTCTTGTTGTAGTGGAGTCCATGAGAGTTGTGGGCATGGACGCAGGAGACAGACCTGCCCCGGACAACAAATCTCAAATCACTTCCGATCACAAATCATCTCAGACATTTCCTTTTTCGCTTCTCTCCACTATCATGGTTCAGCCATTAAAAAACATTTGGGTCGCCGCGGCAGATGGCGACCTCGCCCGTGTTCAAGTGAGGAAGTCTGCATTCTATATCATACTAGCTAATACATCACCCACAGCATCTCGTCGATGTAGAATGCAAGTAGCCACACCCCCTATGCCCTCGTCACATCGATCATCTCTTCTCCATCAGCACAGCACCCCAATGCACCCGATGAGCACACATATACACCTATGCACGCTGCAGCTAGCTACGGTCAGATCGACATTCTCACATATCTCCTTTCCCGCGGTGCGCTCCCTTCCCACCGTCGACACACTACACTGACATCTCCACAGGCGGAGACGTAAACATAACAGATGGAGACGGTGACACACCGCTCTACACCGCCGAAACGCTCGAAACTGCCCGCTTCCTCGTAGAACACGGCGCGCGCATCGATCATCGTAATCATGAGGGGATCTCCGTGCGTCTTGCCCCTCCCTTCTCTTCTTCCCCCACTACTAACCCCCTCCCTACCCCCTCCAGCCAATCACCCACCTCTCCGAAGACTTCCCCGCCCTCTCCACCTACCTCCAATCCCTCCTCCCTTCCTCCCCCACCACCACCTCCACCACCTCCCCCGAACCCCCAAGCCAACACGCCCAAAACGCCCACGCCGAAGCGCTCACAACCACCCTCCTCTCAAACGTAGCAGACATCATGGCGCGCGCCGAGGCAGAGGGAAGGGACCCCGACGAGGAGCTGCGCGCCGCCGTCTCGCGCACCGTTGCGCAGGGGGTCGTGACGGGGTTCGAACTCGCGTCCCCACCCACGGACGCTCCAGAACCGAATGACTCACCGGCGAAGAGACCCAGGACGAACGGGGATGCATAGTGTACTTCTACTTCTCTCCCTAGCCTATAATATGTGTGCACCAAAAGGCCCCGCGTAATCTACAATCGCCCGATCATGATCAGGCGATCCTTCCTGATTCTTGATCGCCATGATCAGCGATGTCGACACGCAAACCCTAATCCCAATCGATGTACAAATTTATGATCTGATTCCGACGCGACGCGCGGTGCTTCGATCAGGGCTGAGTCCGCTCGATCATGTGCTGGGGCGATTGGCGCCCAAGCGCTACCACGACCAGGCTCACGGCCATCGTACCCTGTGAGTCCATATATATTTTTGCATTCCCATTCTTCTCATCTTTACTTCTGAGAGGCCTGAGGGTTAAGAGGGCCTACGCGCGAAAGTCCATTGTTGTGTTGAACAACATACGTAGCTACGACTGGAAAACGATACAAGTACAAAAAATGAAAGCATAATCGAAGAGACGACGTTCTCTTCAAGCGACAAGGTCGCTTAAAAATCACCTCCCGTCGCCAGCCATTGAACCCGTCTCCACGCCGCCTTCCCAGAAGCATCCTTATACAGCTCCCACGCCTGCTTATACTCGTTGGTGAGGTCAATTGCCGGGCTCTCGTAAGCACTGCTGCTAGTCCTCATACTGCCGCTCTTCGCGTCCTTGTAAAAGACGGCAATAACACTCTCGATCGGGGTAAGCTGATTTATCGACTCCGGAGCGTCCGGGGTGGGGCTGATATAGACTGTCGTCGGCAACAATTAGCCCATGAAATATCAAGTCGACATTCTGCCTGAGGTGACGCACATGGAAACGGCGCCTTATCACCGGAACCGGACAAATCCTTCAGGTAGACAACACACGACGCCTCCACAAACGGTAGGAAGTCGAACCCCTCCTTGGGCACCGGCTTGGTGGTCGGCTTGACCGCATAATTGGGCCAATCGATCAGCACAAAGGCCTCGTTATTGCCGGTCTTGATATCCTCGATTTCAGTGTCGACCTGGACGAGAACTAGGTGACGATGAGTTTACAGTGGATTCCAATGCACGAGGACAAATAAACTGACCACCGCCTTCTTTGTAGGGCTGTTTGGTGGCAGAAATCGCAAACTCCTTGTTCCATTGCAAGGTATTCAACGCGCTGTAGTCTTAAGAACCAGGTTAGCACCAAGCAACGGATCTATATCCCACAAACCATGAGGGCCAATTGTGGCGGCCACAAGATTGGCGACCGGCGAAGCGACTTCGTTTGCGCCGCCGCTCAGAGCCGCCTTTCGGAGACACAAGAAGTACCCGCCTCTGCTCAACACAGGTAAGTATTCTCTAGCTAAGGCCGCGGTCAGTTCAATTGATAGGCGCCATAAGTCGAGCGACGTGCTGATGTGGATTTGGAGCCCATATTTACATTCAGCCATGTCGGGGGTCCGAGGAGGCAAGTTGGGAATAGCAGAGGAGAGGAGAGGCGTTGAGATTGGGGTACAACGGGCGAGCCCTTTTATAACTCGCCAGCAATGCCAAACCGTCTGCAACAGACCTCCAAACGAGTCCAAGACTGTACAAATCCGATACCGTATTGAGTTGGCATCATACCGGGGGTACGATCCACACTAGTGCTTCCATTATACATTACTTGGAGTCATTCCTGTGTTGAACAATATCAAAATTCTTCTACCACCGGCGATATATTCCACAGATCAAGTTGCACCAGATGCCACGGGTGCAATTCCATGGCAGATAGTTTGCTTATTTTGTATGAGAAAACCACTGGGAGGGGTCGTTGCTAACGATGACGTCGACGGCAGTGGGCCACTAAATTGACCAGACCCCGGGCCGACTGCAGGCAATGCTTAGACAGGAGTCGTCTGCCGGGTGTGCCATAAGACCTGTGGATCAATAGAACCCCCAACGAAATCACGAGCTTCTCTGGTGCTCCAAGATCAAATGGAAATACAGTTTAGATTTTGTCATGATGTGGCGTCACTACAGTTACACGATCCTGTGGGACTTCCCTTCTACAGACTGGATCTCTGAATCAGCATTAGCCGCTCCCATCCCAAACGATGTGGGGAACCTATCCTGGCTCTCAGCCTGTACGGTGGGCTCGGAAGGCTTGAACACTGAACCGAAGACGCAACAAGTGAATTATGAGCGACAGGATGTATATTGATACTTAGACAGAACTAGGCCACATTAATACAAGGGCATACTGGAGAGGTTCTCGCATCCCTGGATGGATAGACGGTCATGGGCCAAGAATGACAGTGGTATATACTTAGTTACTTCGTAAGGCTATATAATAAATTGATTTTCAACACCACAGTGTGGGGTACATCCAGGAATATTATGCCAGAAATTATATTGCGCCACAACGTCGGTGAGCTCCATGTCCCCACTCCACCCCAAAAACACATGCCATAATTCCGAGGGCACACCCGCCGGCCCCGCGGCTTGTGGATCATCAACTCCACACTTAAACCCTCATCCCATGGGACCTCTAATTATCTCCGCATTTCCCCACCTCACTCATCCCTCTCCATAGTGCTGACAACCTGTATTGTCTCACTACAGGCAACCCTTGGGCGCTCTTGCGGTACCATTTCTTCACATGGTACACCCAATCGCAGGTGTCACTCGCAACTCTCCCCCTGTGCTTGTAGCACCAGGTGTCAAGGCCTTGCCAAGTCTTGATGTGTCGTTGTCGGTGCAAGGGACGCGAAACATGGTGCTTCGATCAGGGCTGTCCTGCGACCTCGGTCATGTCCTGAGGTGGTGACCAGCGCCCCGGAACGACGTAATGGGTTTTGGAGGCAAGATGACTCAACGCAATACATTACATAGTCCGGTGCGGAGGGTCGAAATGTGAAAGTATTCATGGGTACTCAAAATGTCGATGATGTGCACATACGGGAATACCCCTGACAAGTGCGGCATAGGCATTGGAGTTGGTCCTGCTTCATGTCCGCGCAGCCCATCGAGGCACGGAGCAAGCTTCTCAGTCTGGTCCATACTCAAAAATCACAGTTGTAGGACCATGTAGGAGAAATTGAGGTAGGATACGTACCTTCGCAAGCGGAGTCAAGCACTCCACATCACCCGTAGTAGTACTAAGCAAGCATTCAGCAATCTGGCGAAATTTATTTAAAAAAGTTCAGGCGTAGCACATCATAAATCCAGATTCATCATTCAACTCCCTAGAGCCCATACGACTGCGATGGACGAGAAAAATGTAATTTTATGGTGACCACGAACTGCCCAAGGAATCAGCCGGACGCATCGCCGTCGCCATGCAAATGTCGGAGACACGCGAGACGGAAAGATTGAATCAGTCAAGTCTTTGTCTCTGTTACGTCGCTGAGCACTTAGGTACTAGTAGGTCCAGCATATGTCATAACAGCAAAGACAGTCGTGAGAATCCCATCTTTCGAGCTAGTCAAGAAAGACAAAGGGTGAATCACTGGCAACTACTTCCAGTGCGACCAAGAACTTGAGCTCACTTTGATAATTGATTTGAATCGCCCTGCATCGCTGTCGCGTTGGATCCTCAGGGACATAGAAGAGAAAGAGTTCTGACGGGGTCATACTTAGGTACAGATGCGATAGACGTGCCGCGCCATGGTGGTTGGTGGTAAAGATGTTGAACTTGATAGCCGGCAACTTCCGAATATCTTTCAAGTCCCAGACAGATTCGACGCGACGTGCACTGAGCGTCGTCTACTTCAATCAAGGGTGTTCTCAACGCCTTCAAGAGGAAAACTCGATGCGCTTCATAATTCCAATTGATGTAGTAATTCGTGCTCTGATTCCGACCCGACGCGCTGCTTTGATTAGGGCTACTATCTCCTCGATCATATGCTGAGGTGGCGATTGGCGCCCAAACACTACCACGACTAGCCTGAACGGCCATCGCATTCTTGTGAGTCCATTATATTTATGCATTCCCATTCTTCTCGTCCTGACTTCTGAGAGGCCTGAGAGGTTGACAATATGGACAAAGAAGGCCTAGGCACGCGCGAAATTCCATTGTTGTGTTGAACAACAAACGTAGCTACGACTGGAAAACGATACAAGTACAAAAATGAAAGCATAATCGAAGAGATGACGTTCTCTTCAAGAGACAAGGTCGTTTAGGAATCATTTTGACCCCACCCAATTAACCTTTCTCCATGCCGCCTTCCCAGAAGCATCCTTGTACAGCTCCCAGGCTTGTCTGTTGTCGTTGGTGAGGTCAATCGGATCGGTCTCGTAGGCACTGCTGCTGGTTATCATACTGCCGCTCTGAGCATCCTTGTAAAAGACGGCAATAACACTCTCAATCGGGGTGAGTTGATTTATCGACTCAGGAACGTCCGGGGTGGGGCTGATATAGACTGTTGTCAGCAGTAATTAGCCCATATAACATCAAGTAGACATTCTGGAGGTAACGCACATGGAAACGGTGGCGTATCACTGGACCCGTGCAAATCCTTTAAATAGACAATACACGATGCTTCCACAGACGGTAAAAAGTCAAATCCCTCTGCGGGCACTGGCTTGGTAGTCGTCGTGACCTCATAAGTGGCCCAATCTGTCAGCACCAAGGCCTGATTGTTGGCGGTCTTGATATCCAAGATATCAGTATCGACCTCGACGAGAACTAGGTGATGGTGAGTTTATAGATTCGGATGCGCGAGGACAGACAAACTGACCGTCGCCTTCTTTGTAGGGTTGTTTAGTGGCAGCAATCGCATATTCCTCATTCCATTGTAAGGTATTAATCCTGCTGTAGTCTTAAAATACAGGTTAGCACCACATTAGTATAATCAACAGATCCATATCCCACATACCACGAGGGTGGATTGTGGCAGCCACAAGGTTGGCGACCGGCGAGTTGGCTGGTTTTCCGTTGGTGGCCGGTAGCGTAGCCTTTCGAAGGCACAAGGAGTACCCGTCTTTGCTCAGCATGGATAAGTAGTCTTGAGCTAAGGTCGCGGTCAGTTCAACAAGTAGGCAAAATAAGCCGAGCGACGTGCTGATGTGGATTTGGAGCCCATACTTATATGCTGGAGGCCCCATGTCGAGTATTCGAGGAGGCAAGCCGGGAATAGCAAAGGAGAGAAGAGGCAATGAGATTGCGGTACAACGGACAAGCACTTTTATAATTCGCCAGCAATGGGCCAAACCGTCTCCGACTGACCTCCAAACGAGTCCTAAGACAGTACAAGTCCGATACTGTGTTAAGTTGGCATCGTACCGGGGGTACGGCTCATACTAGTGCGTGTTGAGATAGTACCCGTGACACAGGCTTACATACTTATATCCGTGTTGATATGTTTTCCGTGATTTCGTTCCCACACACCTCAGTGTTTGTTCTATCACTGAGGTGTAAGTGTCCAGTCCTTACGTATCGCTATACCCTTACTGACATGCCGTAGTTACTTCACATTTATTCAGGTATATCAGAATACATCAGTGTTTGTTCTATCACTGAGGTTTACTTCACATTTATTCAGTCTCCCTCACGCCGTCGCGTCCCGATTCCTCCCGTACCCCGGTCCACTGCGCAACAG
>JABCKT010006701.1:0-24629 GCA_018858115.1 Tephrocybe rancida | reverse complement strand
TTACTGGTTTACTGGTTGAGGGGCGCAAATGACACAAGCCACATATATATACGTTGAAAGGCTGCTCATATATCAGACCTAAGCAAGAATAAACTTGAATTGCAGTACATAGCGATATGTCCATTGTCCAGGAATTTTCGGTACAGAATCAAGTTACACGGTTAGTAACTGTATAAGATGGAGGTAATAGGTAGCGCAGATATCAAGTCAGTCATGGGTAGTTAGTATAATCAGGGAAACGAAGACAAGACAAAATGCAGTTTTCGGACTGAACGCCGGTCACATGGCTTCATTTTTTCAAAGACAACTTTTGAATTGAAAAATCTCATGCGAAGAAAAAAGGTATAACCTCAATCTATAAATAGATCTCGGAACTTGCATAATTTAGGATTTCACGCAGTGGAATTCCGGCCTTGTCCACCCATATCAGCGCAGAACAACCCTCCGATCCCAATCACGTGTTCTGAGCTTGTTCGATGCCCTTGTGCGCTGTGCTTCCAGTTCACTAGCTTCGGTGGTACGACTACAGCACCATCTGCGTGGGCGTGCAATATCAATATCTAGACTTCTCTTGTGCCTAATTCTCATTCCACCCCTGCTTGTGTACCTGCGCTCTCTTCGCACTACATCATACGCGCCGCCGCCATCATCCCCGCCAGGTTTGTCCTTGGCTTATCTCCGCTCCGTCTGCCGGTACCACTTTCTGACAGCTTTCCCTCGATTATCAATCAACTATAGTCGCCCCCAACCTCTGCGTGTAGGAACAGAGTATCATGGGGCTTGTTGTGGATTCAGGTCATGTCCGTGGCCACCATAAGACAGTGGGCGGTCAATAACAGGAGTTCAGAGTATGGCAATAGTTGCAATGCGCTTCAAGGTGCGCCTTTCTTTTCAGAGTTGATCCTATATATAGCTGATTGTCTATATTACCCCACAGAATCACTCCTGCCTGTTCCAACCTCAAATCCGACGGATATCATCGACTTCTTCACAAACCAAGCTCTGACGTCAACTATTTTCCTTCTCTCTTCGACTAGTGCGGACAACACAAGTCGAATGATTACAGCGGGGCATTAGTGCGATCTTGGGCAGCATGTAGCGTGGCCTTCGGACCTCAAATTTGATGGTCATCACCGGCCTCCGTTCCCACCATCGCCGATATGCACTTATATGCAGAGGTGTAGCTATCGTCCCCTTCTCCTTTTCACCAGTGCTTACCGTCTCAACAGTCCCCATGTCCCGCCTTTAGTTGTATATGGGCATTTCTTACAGTTTTTCGTTGACCATGGGGTAGGGACAACACGCAGTTCCTATTGTTATCGGTTATCGGATGATTGGCCGTTGAGGATGTCGATCTCGCTGATATCTACAACTTTCCCGGGGGTAGTCCTGAGGTATTCATCCCATTGAGTTCTTAAAGCTCGGTCGTTGGCAGATGAAAATCAGGACTCGTACGACTGACAACGATTGCTGTGTTCAAACTCTGACCTGAACGTCTTCTCACGATTTCTAGGACTTGAACACGGTCATATAGTTCTCGTCTCACATGAGCCAGCAAAAGGTATGTCCTTTCTCTACATTTATCTTTGCAGTAAATAATTTAAGGTGTCCATAGGCACGCGTGCCGTGCACATCTCGTGGTCTCAAAAAAAAGTGCATATAGTAAAAGCAGGACATACAAGATCGTAGGTTCGGCTTCCAGCGTTCTACACTTCAAGGTTCACTGACACGTTTCAGCTGGTATTACAGTACTTATGTTATCGATCACCACCATTGAATAATGAAATCTACACTGAGTACTCCGCCCTCATATAATCCCCAGACATCATGGACGCGATTCTTGTCAGCCCTCCCTCTTTTATTTCAGTTGAGCTTTGTGCATTGGCACACCGATATCCCAGACTCGAGCCACCTGGCATAGATGTGGATGGAGTGGTTGTTACCTCCATCGATAATTTGAGACATGCTTTAGATTTATCTTCGATTAAGTGACGTTCTCGCTCCCTAAATCGAGTGAAGAATGTTTTCTGATGCAACCCTTGTAATGTGAAAAAACTCTCCAGTCGTGGTCGCACCATCTTGGAGAGGATGTGCCATCCTTTGTAATTGATTAACCTTATATGTTTACAGACCGGAATACCTGAGTGGAACAGGGCTGGAATACGCCCTTGTTCACCGCGTGATAGGAATATAATCATTCTCTGACCTCATTTTTCGTACCTCGTCCCAACTCAAATCTCTGCAACGTACATGATCATGTGGACCATACCAGTGTCCCAAACGACTAGTATGGTGTTTCCCCCTTGTGCTCATGATCTTCTTGATACAATTTCCAACCATAGAAAGTCTCGCTGAGCTGGTAGCAACGAAATTCACGATACATACAGTCCTTCGGGACACCCATGAGTTTGCACAGCTCAGAGGTGGCCTCAAAATGTGCCCTGGCTGCTGAAAAGTCCTTCCTTACAACGGCTATTTCCCCAAGAGCCCTCTCTGAACGAGCACGGAAGGCGAGCTCGGATACTGATATGCAGCCATCGATGTTTTGCTGGAAGTAAGATGCTGCTGCGTCGAAATCCCCTCCAAGCATCTCAATACATCCTGCCATATAACTGGCTTTTACGACCTTCCCAGAGAAATGCTTGGCAGTGTTTGCAACGGCGGGAATAACGAGCTCCCGAGCGCGTTCAACATTTCCCTCCATTGCTAGGTAGCCAGCAATTATTGATATCAAGTTAATTGCACATGCCTCAGTGTGATAGGTTGTTTTCTGGAGTACTTCGAATGCAAGGGCACGCAAAGCCATCGATTTTGTGTATTCGAATCGTCGATCGGTGACCTCCCCCAGCCACATCAAGGCCTTGGTCGAAAACTCAATGTCTTCTCCGTCTACTGTTTGCGCCTTTAAAAAATATTTCTCCGCCAGATCCAAGTGTCCTTCATTGAGCTCAACTATTCCAGCAGTGCAGCAGCACCGCAAAAGAAGGCGTGGAATTTGTATCTTCTTGAGGATGGTTATAGCCTCACGACACTCTTTCGATGTAGTAGATTTTCCTCTGAGTGTATCGACTTTGGACAGGCTGGCCTTAATAAAGACTTCCGTTGCCCGTTTGAATGTGTACATAGCAGGGCACAATTTCAACGCTGAACGACATAGCTCTTCTGCTGCCATATAGTTCCCTTGCTCGAGATACACCATTCCAAGGCCCCAGTCGATCACAGAGAGGTAACCACGCCCAACCCTCCTTGCCTGAAGGCATACGACCCGTGCCTCTTCGAGCGCTCTGTCTGCCTCTGAGGACTGCTCAGTCCAACGCATAAGCATCGACATGGCAAATAAGCACATCCCCTTGTTAACCAAAGCATCACATCGTTGAGGGTTTGGGAATGCCCGAAGGAAATCCATGCATGATACTGAACCGGTTGATTTGCCTGGGTCAAGCTTGAGTATTACATGGTGTATGGCAACAGGACGAGGTCGATAATTGTGAAGTGTCAAGAAAAAGTCGCTTATGAGTTCAAGCACGCTTGACGTGTAGTCGGAATCTTTGACCCAGAGAGTAAGGACATGTTCAATGTTTATATCATCCAGGAGAACAATACTCCTGTCCTCGATATGAGCCTTGTAGTATAACTGTACTTGTTTGAGGAGTGGGTTGTGAGCAAGGCTTTCCTTGTAGCGCTTCGATATATAGAGTCAGATTGGAGCTAGAAGTGTTATGAAGTCACCATTGAGATATGCCAGGGACTGCTTGCACAAAGCATCTGCGCAAGACTCGATCGTCGCTACTCCAGGAAATATAGCAGTAAGTCGTGGTTTACTGACGCCTTGAGGAAGGAAAGTGATGATTTGTAAAAGCTGGGTAAGAGTTGTACCAAGCCTGATGATAGAAGGAGAGTTGAGAGAGATCTCAATTGAAACGGAGACACTATTGAGTTTATTATCTCCGGACTCAGCCGAGCGTTCATACTGACGGTCCCAGGCATGGATAAGGTCTTTCGAAGACCACTGATTCTGAACCGCTGCTTGGGCGAGCAGGTTTATAGACAGAGGATGAAAGTCGACAATAGAGAGCAATTTCACAAGGTCCGAACGCTCAATGGAAGGGGTATAAAATGTCGTGAAAGCATCGCAGGCAGCAGTCTCCCCGAGTCCAGGAACCTGCAACCTAATCCAAATCAGGTTTGGTGGGAGTACATTTATCCGGGTCGTCAAGAGGATAGCGACATTAGCCCTCGCACCAAACCCATCTATGGCATCTGCAATTCGTCCTGCATCCACGGCGGCATCCAAGAATGTCTCGGCATTATCCAGAACGAGAAGTGTATCCGACGCCGAAAGAGCCTTTGTGATCAGATTGTGGGTGTTTACCGATGTCTTAAACCCCAACGCTCTCGCAATGCGGTCAAGGAATGTTGCAAATGTTATTTGGGCAGGGTCCATATCATCAAAGTGGATGAAAAACCTGTGTTTCTGGAACTTCACAATGAGATAATCGTCATTGAGCACAGCACAAGCAATGCAGCTCTTGCCCATACCCCCAGTCCCGATAAGAGCAACATCCCGACATTCAAGGAGGTGCTGGACTACGTCGTGAACAAGGTCATCACGCCCAAAAAATACACGAGGCCGAGCGGGTAGCTCATCGGGGGCTTGAACATTCCTGCGATCGATGTTTGTATATCAGCGTATGCATTACCATTACTCTGAGAACATACGCTGGCTGGTTCGAAGTAACCGTCGTGCAAAAATGTTGAAAAGTGGCCAAAAGCTCATTGAGTTTCAAATTTGCAGAAATGTTGAGTTGTGTCTGAGTAAGCCAATCATTGATTAGAAGACGACGAGACTTTAACAATTAGCCTCACATTAAAAAGAAACATGAAACGACTCAATTCATTCCGCCATTTCACAATAGTCTCCTGATTGACAGTTGCGTGGAAGATCTTTGATCTAACATTCTTCTTGGTCTTTTCTTCCACAGCGTCTCTGATGCTATCAACTGAACTAAGTATTGGATCTGGTCAAGATATTACTCATCATATCAGTACAAGACATCCCACACCTTTTTAGTTCGGATAGCGACTGTTGGAGGGAAGTATTCATCTGGTTTGGTGGTATTCCGGACGTAGCATGCCAAATCACAAGGCCGATGGTTTGACATTGCTCCGTGAGCTCCAGAAAATCACTGTGGTTTGTGAACATATTCTGCAACAAACTATGAGGTTCCACGGGCTCCAAGGGTTTATCACCCACCCTCACCTTGATAATTCCAAGTATATCTGCGATAGATGCGAGTACACCCTTCGCTATATCTAGTGGTACAAAATTGTTGACGAAACTGATCATCTGAATCGCATTATTCAAAACAGATATGGATCGGTCGTGGTTTTGGGATTGAGAGAGTAGCGTTGACCCGAGCTGATGCACATGGCCTCATGAGTTACGCGGATGTTGAAACTGGGGATGAGCCTGGGGAAAACTGTATGACATTACCTCAGGGGTCAAGAAACCATCCTTTCGTATGGGAGGCATTCTGGGGTCGACGGGTGTTGTTGTATGAGACAGAAGGGAGCTTTCAACTCGCAGTTGTACTGTTAGGGCACGAGGTTTGATGGGTCCCTTGGTCGCGGAGTGCCATGATCAACAGTTATATCTCAAGGCTATACTTATATTACGTGGTTGTGGTCACCTGAGAGAAGTTGTTTTGCTCATTGCAGAGTACCTCGCCCTTAGACATCCCCACGCCACGTACCAGCCCTTCTGTGGCAGAAACAGCTTGAACAAAGGCCGAGTCAAACCAAACGTTTCAAGACGAGTTGCTACAATGACACACCGCTGCCCTCAAAGGAAGAACTAGGTTAGGACCGTACGAAGGGGCGAGGAAGTCGATCTCAATAGAAACTGCAGACCAAGATTAGGTACAACCTATGTAGTAAACCCCGTCATGTGAAAAGCGAACAATTCAAAGCGGGAGCACTGTGACTAAGGTTCGATAATTCCAGTAAACAACACAGTGCGAAGGTTGTCCCCAGTGTGGGAAAGGCTCACATGCCATTCTCGTGCATGAGAAGAAACTGCAGTTTTGGTCTGATTCACATTGACAAACGGTACTCACGTTCCGCCTTCCGCAATATCCTTCCGGCATGCATGCATGAGTTACTCGGAGATCTCGGTGTGATGGTGGACGTGTGCGTCCATGCAACCGGGTCACAAAACAGTGCGTGTGAGTAGAGGGCGGCGGTGGAGAGTGGGAAAGCAAGGCGGAGTGCAGGGCGGGCGAGGGACACACACTATGAGAAGGAACAGCGGTACGACCCAAAGGTGAGAGTGGGCAAGCGAGAACCGTCAAGGTCGCTGTCTATGAACGCCTCTGCTGAGAGTGTAGTTGCACGATAAGGAGCTTGACGATAACGGCGTAGCAGTGTAGCTCGAGGAGCGTGGGCTCAAAGCAACACCGCCAAGGTCGCTCCCCCGCCCCCAGATCTATGCCCAATATATAGTCCAACTACCACTTGTAAGGATACGCCCCCTGAACCCTTCGAGATTCGATGGGACGGTAGGCTCCCTCAAGCGGGACCGTGTACGTGTAGACGCTGAACACGGTGGTATTGACAGTCAGGATTATTTGTGGGCAAGCTGGAATGAGCCCGAGTGGCCGAACATGTGCGAGAAGAGGGGCAGGCAACGTGTACGACATCTGGATGGGGCCCAGAGATTCCGTGAAGGACATTGTGACCAAATAGCTTGAATGCAGTTGATCGCCTCGTCCTAGAACAAAACGACAAGATATTCAAGCCCTACTGCCCATTGCCATCCTCCAGCTGTTTATCAAGGGCTCAAGTGTAAGAAGGTCACGGGGAGTGGCTAGATGGTGGAATCGATCTGTGCTAAGCAACGGTGAAAGGTTGTAACGTCATAACCCAAACATAGCGTTCGCGATGGGGGAAGATGTGGTGAATTAGAGGAGTGTGATTATTTTCTTCGAACTTGAAGCCCGCCTTTTCTTCAGTGACTTCGTCTCTGGATATATAATTGGGGTCCTGAACCCGCTCATCATCCCCGAGTCCAGCCATGTATTCCTCCGCCAAATGAACCAAAGAACTTCTCATGGCTTGTAGGTCCCAAAGACTTTGCCCCACAATCTGACCAGGCGCTGGAGAGTGGAAAGGAAATCGAACCCCCTGCACTCATATGGCGAACACCATCCCTCTCGACGGGGCGATTTGTGTTGGCTGGGAAGCTATGAATGGGGGTACCGACCAATGGTAGCGATGGGGAGGGACGATAGTGTGGGGACGAGCATGAACATGAACACGGACCTGGCACTGAGCATGAGGTGGATAGCGACGCGGATGAAGGACGAACTAGCCCCTCCAACCAAAGTGACCCACACACCCCCACCACCCTGATCCCGAAGACCACCCACGTCTGATCCAACAATATAAGCACATCTAACCCCTCGAGTCTGACACCAGGATCCTAATTACCATATCAACCCCATTACCAACAGCACACTAATCCCCCAGCATGCGAGATCGACTTGGACTGCATGGTGGTCCTTTCCTCGCGTTTATCATGTGGGTTCATCGATACTTCTACTTTGTCAGCAGCGACACAAAGGGGGATTTCGGGATCGAAAGGAGAAGATGTACAGCGGAGACCTATAGGGGGGTAGACGATGAAGCAAGGAAGGGGCTACAGATGGCGTTCATCTTACGGGTACGTTTTCCTTTTTTGGTTTCCTACCCCAACCTCACTCTTCCCCCTTCGCCACAGCTCCGGTTGGGCAGGTTGATATGGATGTGAATGTGAATGTGCGATGCAGGAATCCAGATGGATGTGTAGGAATGGTAGCAGGTGATGGAAGATAATACAGCTGGAATGGAAACTAGTGCAGAGAGTCCCTCTGGGTTGCGTATTGAGACAGAAACTCCCAGTTATTCAACCGCCGCACAGTAATTGGCCAGGGATAGGTGTACCAAATTTCCACATGCAAGACAAGGGTTTGTAACGCGAATAAAATTCAAGCATAAGGACAGGAATTGTAAAGAGGGAATATGAGGGTGATTGGTGAGCCGATGAATTGCTGATCACATATGAAAATGATTGGTGAGGGGCTTTGTCTGAGGCCGAATTCTTTTGGTGGATGTAGCACTAGTTGCTATCAGAGCTTGAGCTGAGAAGTTATTTCTAGGCAGAATCATGCTGCGGACAGAACAAAAAAGAATAGCAATCGATCACAGTAAAAGATGGATATAAAAAAAGCTATCTGAGATCGGTTATTGAAGAGAATGGATACCCAGCCGTACCCAGAAAGAGTGTACGACACGAGTACTCGATGTGGTGGTGGGAGAAGACAAAGAAGGTGTGAAATTTGCCCGGACCGGCATCACCGAGGTTGACGATTCAGATGATGTCAACTTTTGTGGCTGTGCGTGTGTGCCTGGCTTCTTTTCTAAACCGCAACCATCTCGGAGTCGAGTGAATTGTACCCAAATTGTACTGGCTTTGTGCTCTGTTATCATGCTCTCCGCGAGCCAAACGACGGGATCCCTGGAAGCAGTTCCGAGTGATATGGCTGCTGTATTCAATCCACACTGGGCAGGGTCTGGAGCCTGCCACCCGTTTCACTATAAGTAGGCGCCGCAGCCCCAGAAAGCGCATAGCAGCTCGTAAAGGTGTGTGTTCCCGTGGTTGTGCTGCTGTGATTAGCTCATAATTCACATTTTCAGCGCCGTATCGTCTTTGAAGAAATACCGAGGAGCCACACCTCATCTCTCCGAACGGCCACCCCCTACATTTGCCTCGACCCCCACATCTGCCTCGCCCATACATACTATTACTACATCCTCTCAAAATCGTACCTCTCCGTCCCTCCGCCCATTTAATACTGCCTTACGTACACAATCCCCACCTCCAACTCGACCCATCTCCTCTCTACCTTCCATTCCTTGATACGCCTGCTCCCTCCCTGAGAAAGAATAATACCCCTCCTCTTCTTTACGTCCGCCGTTCTTTACACCTCGTACACCTTCCCTTCCTTTCGCCCAGCTTCCTTCTCTTTGGAGCCCACGTGGCGGGTGGTCTGTGAGCTTTTTGTATGGGGGGGGAGGGACATTGAGCTCATGGGGAGGAACGAATTTGCGAACTTCCCTCGGCCTCCACGCAACTACAATCCCCACGACCCACAGCCACACCACGCCCCACATCCAACCCCACCCCCCATCTGAACCACCACTGTACTACCAACCTCTCGAGCCGCATTGTCGACCCCACGAATCCCACTATCTTCACCCAGGCTGGACTACCGCCTGGGAGGAGCACGAGATCGAGTTCAGCCCCCTCATTAGGCACCGCGTGCTTCTTCCGTATGCACGAGCGACACGAAATTGGACGTAGTCGATATGTGGCCCTGTGAGCGAGGGGCCATCGTGTCGACGTTTCCTGTTCTTATATCTTGGCGACAAAGGGAGCTGGGGAATAGATAGAAAACAAGAATGGAGGTGCAGGGCTGCAGGTTGGTGGAGCAGGATCTCAACCACTACTCAGAGCATGGCCGACACCAGGCAAATGGAGATGTAGACGATAAAGAAGCTAAAGACAAGCTCAAACCTCGTACCTCACAGTAGGTTCTTTCCTTCCCTTTCCTCCTTATTTATACCCCAAACTAAATCTCCACCTTCGTCATAACCCCTGACCACCAACACGAACACCACATCAACCCGCCTACGTACGTCGAACCTGCCCACCAGATGGAGTCTGCCAGTTACGAGCCAGACCAGAAGTGGGGAGAAAGGAGGGAGATGTGGAAGCCGAGATGATGCCTGCGAAGATGAGGAAGCATGGATGCAGCGCGAGGGCAAGTCAGAAGAACAATGTGCTGGTACGAGTGTGCGCAGGCAGCCCCAGCACCACCCTCGACACGACGATTACTTTAAGACTCAGAGCCCCACAAATGGCCCACAGCCGCACCACTCCGACTACTCCAATCACCCACACCCGAGCCACCGCCTACGTTTGAACCACCACCACAGCTACGACTGCACCTTGAATCTCACCACCCTCATCATGCTTCAACTACTGCTCAGGTCACGCGCGAGATCGAGCTCAGCCCTCTTGTAGGCACCCTTAGGTCGGGGAAGTGGGTGGGATCGACATGGTCCCGTCCCCAATATTACCAGGAAGACGAAGAGAGGGAAGGGCCCGTCGAGGCTCCTGGTTGGCAGGCTTGGCATACCGTGACGTGAGGTGGTATTACCGGACCATAGGATGGCGGAGGATGGGCACGAATAAGTGGGGTGATAGACGATGACGAGCGAAGACAAGTACAGTCTCGTTCAAACTTCCGGTAAGTTCTACCTTGTTTTTGGAGGCGAAGCTAACTTACATTCATCTTCATCTCAGCGCTGCGACGACCCCGCCACCCAGACCGCCGCCACCCCCTGCCTACGCTCATCGAGCTCCGTCCGCTGGACCCCGTTAGGAGGTGGATAGAGGGGAGGCGGTGGATGGAGCGGAGGGAGGTTGAGCAAGGACACGAGTAGGAAGGCAGGGAGTTGAGATGCAGATAATGAAGATATGGAGAATGAGCTCGACCTCGCAATTTCGAGTATGAGGCGATCAATAGGTATGTTATTTTCGGTTCCTGCCTTGTTTCCAACCCAAAACTGACTCTTGGCTGGTCGTTGTAGCTCCCACCAGCACCACCACCCGCATGCGCACCGGAGCCATCTACATCTGCGCCATCGAAGAAGGCGTTGGCGTGGGCCGAGGTGGTGGAGGAGGAGGAGATGGGGAAGCAATGGTGCTGAATGGATGAGAGGGTCTTGGAGCCCGGACCCGGGGAGCGGGATGTCGATATGCATATAGCCGGGGATGGTAGGCTTTCTTTCTTCATCTATTGTTTCTGGTCGTTGACTGGGTCATACAGCGCCTCGCCCCCAAGAATATCAACAAGACCCAGACTACGAAAAGAGCCTGAGCCCCAGGCTGACTTGCAGGTCAGCTACTTGCCTCTTTTTTGCCTTCTCGCGTTTTGGACTGACGTGACTCACAGCTTCCAACCAGTACCACCAGCACCAGCCCGAAAAAGGTTGTGAAGAAGCAGGCGAATAAGGAGGTGGAGGTAGGGGTGAGGGTATGCTGCTGAAGATGAGGAAGCATTGGAGAAGCGGATGTTTGAAAGTGGAGAGGAGAGGCACCTTGACCACCATGAGCGGGACTAGGGGGATGTACAAATGAAAGGTGAGATTCTCTTTCGTTTTCGTTGGATGTTATGATAGCTAACGTCGTCGTGTAGCTTCACCCCACCCCGAGCATGGGACCAAGACCAAGACCAAGACCAAGAATTCAGAATCGAACAAGGTAATCCATTCCTAATTCGGGTGGTCGGCGGTACTGACGCGGTAGTAGACTCTTTAAGACCTTCCCTTCCTTCCACTACAGAACACGACCCTACTCAATGCAGGTTCTTCATCGTTTCCTGTCCCCAGGTTAAAGTCCTGGCCTGCTCGTAGACTTAAAATCCTTCCCTTGCTTGAGTTGACGAACAGATTCAAAATAGAGGTAAGCGCTTCCTCTTGGTACATGGCCCAGATAATATGCTAATGCCACCGCAGCCTCATCACAAGCGCCAGCCCACTCTGCAGTACTATACCGACCTCAACCACTTACATTGCCGCCGCCGAAGCCTCTCTCCTCCCGGCGTTCTGCACCTCAAGCTCGCCCCATGGGGGCCTGGGGAGCGTAAGAATAAGGAATGGGAACAGGACAACGTTAGGGCAAGACTCGAAGACGGTGCTTGGGGGCTTGAGGTTCGAGAAGGCGACAAGCGATCGTGCGGGAAGTGACGCTGCTTCAGAGGGAGATGAGCAAGCTCGTCGAGAGAAAAGAGCTTGATCTTCATCACTCGCATTCCCAGTCCTAATTACCTCAAGTTGTCCGGGTGAGTTCAATTTCCTGACCTTGGGTAAGTACATTGGTCAGAGACCTACCGTAGATCCTTGTTCATAAAGCACAACACACCCTTCTAAACATCTTCATCCGCTTGTTTGACGTGTGTTATCAGAAGATTCGTTGGGGGCACATCCGTCATTGTTGACCTCTTTCTCTAGCAGCTTGCCGCTTCTCATCCTCGAATATCACACTCGAGGCTATCGAGCCACCGTGTTTGCGCTCGTGGGGCTGCGGTTTGTACTTGAGGAAAATCCCGAATATGACCTGCGCCCAGCCGAAGCGCTTGGTTCCGCCTGGCCGAGATTGTGGGAATGGTTGCTCTTTCTCTATCAACCCGTCGAAAAGGAGATGTTCATCGAGTACCCCCTGAAGCGCGCTGACCACGTACTGCGCGACAGGATGCTATCCCTGATCCTCGAAAGCGCCACCTACATCGGCAGCAGAACTGCGGTACAATCGACTGTCCATATACCAGCCCTTCCCGATATACTGCGTGTCTATGCCATCCACAGGCCCATCATATGTAGTTGGATGAAGTGTAGGAAGATGTGGTCAATTCCTAATACATTGTCCCCATCCTATGGACTTGATGAGCTCACGCAATATCATTTTTTGTATTTGGCACCGAGTAGCCTCTCGGTTTCCTCTGTTTTTTTTTGATTATCAACATATTTGATAAGGTATAGTATAGTCGATGGGGCCTGATTACACGCAATGCGTAATGACTGGTGCACACACTTGCCACCTTCGACGGATCCTTTTTCTCGACTGATTGCTGTCTTTTAATATGATTAGATCTCCTTAGGATGGAAAAAGTCCTCATAAGCGCTCAGCGCTCAGCCTGGACATCCAGCATCTTTTCCGACAGGAGTTCGACTCTCCTGCCGTGGTCTTGATCTATTCATATATTTCAACCTTATCTATATCGGTTTGATTGGAAGTTCGACGGTCGTGAAAGTGGTTCTCAAGGTCCCTCATCTACGGCCCTTCTCATTGGATATCCACTCTTCATTATGCATACTGACTTACTTTATGTCCTTTATCGTGAGCAAAACGACGTTAACAACTGAAAAAAATCCAACCAAAAGAAGTTCTCATCCCTGACACCCATCTCGACATCATCGCCCTCCTCAAACACCCTCTCCTTCGACGCCTCACCCGCCTCCCGGACCTACCTCTTCCTCATCTTGGGCAACATCTCATCCTCCGTTACCTCTTCCTCTATCGTTGGCGGGGGGTCTGGCAGGCGAAGCTTGGGGCGCTTGCGCCGGTGGTGGGTTGGTCTTTGGTGGTGAGGATGGGGGGCTACGAAGAAAAGACCCGAATGAGTATGGCCCACAAATGAGATCAAGAAACAGCCTACTGGAGGGTCCGAGGAGGTTACGCTCGTCCTCCGTCTCCTCATCATCCACCACTTCGTGTTCGTGCACCTTCACCTCCCGCCGCCTCCAAATCCGAAGTCATCTGTATCAAGAAGGATTCAAAGAGGGAGTGAAACGGTCAATGACCAGCGCGAGGAAACTCTGTAAATTTGTCCACCAGGTTATCCAAGCCTTGCGGTAACTGGATTTAGAGCGTACCCTATTGAACGCGGCTGATCTCACATTCCGCATCAAGTGTGATGAAACCTACTTGTACTTCCTCTGTCTGTAGTATCCCAGGGCATCTTGCAGTCCAGCAATATACGTTTACTTGGAAAGTCAAAGAAAATTAGATTAGGTGTGGAAAGGTAATTCGAGTGAAACATGCGCCCCCGTTCCCTCCCCCGCTTACGCTCGCGGTTTTTACTCTCCCGCGCACGGACACCGCTGACCCCAAATGTCACATGCCCATTCCAAACGGCGGATAAAGTCAAAACGGGTTCCACAGCGCGCCTCTTCCCGCCCTGCCCTTAGCCGAGATCTTGCGCTTGAGCGGCACCAGGTTTGTCGGGGAGTGGCTCACTTCCCCATTCGTAGTCTCCCCAGGTATCCCATCACCCTCCAACCTCACATCCCCTTTCTCCCTGTCCTTACCCTTCTTGTCATCGCCACCGAATCCCATAGTCCTCAAAAAACCCATGCCGCCATGCGAAAGGTTCAACACATCCCTTCATGGCCCTAACCCCAGTGGGGGCGACACGAACGATAGCCTCGTGAACAACTTCGCTGGAGACTCCGTGGGGGGCGGGTGCTGTTGGTCTTGACAGGATAGTTGGGAGTGGTGTTGGTGCGGGTGGTACGGTTTCGATTGGGGGTGGAGATGGAGATGGTCGAACATGGGCTGTGGATGGAGGAAGGGAACGCAGTGTTAGCATCTACGAGTATATAAGAGACGAAGGGGAGGAAAAGCAACTGTGGGGTGATAATGTTCATTAGTTTGATGAAGGGAAGGTCGTGGTCTTGAAGAGTCTACGATCGCATTAGTGCGTCTCCCGGCCACGCGACAAAATGTATAGTTTACCTCGGTCACCTTCGGGTGCTCGAGTTTGGCAGCGAAGCTGCTGACTCTTTAGCATACCCACCCACACTCTCACAAGGAACGTCTTACTTCGTTCATGTTCATATTCGTATTCGTGTTCTTGCTTGGGAGCTCGGGGCGATGGCGCTACCCAATTACGTTAACAACTGAAAATCCAACCAAAAGATAAAACAGGAGTCTCATACCTTTGACACCCATCTCGACATCATCCCGCTCCTCAGACACCCTTTCCTTCAACGCCTCCCCCGCCTCCCGGCTCCACCTCTTCCTCATTTTCGGCGGTATCTCCTCTTCTCCCATCTCTTTCTCCTCCGTTGGTAGGGGGTCCGGCGGGCGGAGCTCGGGGTGTTTGCGCGAGCGGGGAGTTGGTCTTTAGTGGCGAGGATGGTGGGCTACAAAAGAAACAACTTGAATGAGTATCGCCCAAAAAACAAGATCAAGAAACAGCCTACCGGAGGGTCCGACGAGGTCGAGCTCGTCTTCCATCTCCTCATCATCCACCACTTCGTGTTCTTGCACCTCCACCTACTGCCGCCTCCCGAAATCCCCCAACAGGAAGCCTTGACGGCCCCTCCCCTCTATCCTTCCATGTGGGGTGACGGGACCATCTCGACCCTGCCCAACCCGCCAAACCCAGGTACGCGCTCATGTGCGGAACCCCCAGGGATGGTCTACGAGGGGTCCGAAGCCGATCTCTCCGGGGTGGGGGTAAGGGTAGTCTTGGTGTTTCTAGTTCCGATGACGTTGGTGGTAGTTGTGCTTGTGTGAGTGGAAGTTGGTTTGGGTGTCATACTCGTGGTTCGGTCAGGGATCATGGTCATGGTGGGGATGGGACTCGTGTGGTGGTGGCCGTGGGTCATGGGCAAACTCGTATCTCTTTCGTTCGCGCCCCCACCCCCGCCTTTCCCGCATCCTCCTCTCCGACTCGCTTTCGTGCACATCCTCTTCCACATTCCCTTCGCGGTGTACCTCCTTCGCGTGTTCATCCCCAAAACCCTTCTGCTCGCGAGGCTCGCCCCTAACGAACTGCTCCATAGCCACCAGCGCACAAGCCGTGGCCTGGGCCCCACACGCGCACGCCGGGAACGTACTAGCGAGGAGGTTGTTTACCATTTGGGGGCAGAGGTGGGCTTGGTGGGGTGGTCTGTGCATTCGTTCGTTCGTTCGTATGAAGTAAGTAAAGTGAGGGAAAGGTAGGGGAGAGGAGGTAACGAGAAGGGGAGTAAAGGGAGGGAGTGGGGAGAGCATGGGTGGAGTGAGGGGGTGAAGAAGGCGGGTGAGAGCAGGGGACGTTGAAAACGGGAGAGCTAGAGAGGGAGGAGTCACGACGTAAGTGGATACATAAGGTAAAGGGAGGATGGGGCGCATTTGAGGGTAGGATGTGAAAGGAAAGGAAGCGGTGACGAAGGTAGGTCGAAAGATAACGACTGGGGATTCAGGGTGACGGGGGGGAAAGGTCGAGATGAGGGAGAAAACGGCCAGACGGGCCAGACGAAAACATGGAGAAGAAAAACAAATCGACTTGTCAATAACCTTTCAGAAAATAAAAATAAAATCAAGCACTCACGGAAACAACTCATGGGTGTCTTAGACAGCGCGGGCGACTAATGCACCCGTGGGTGGGAGTGGTAATAACGTCGGAAGATAAGGCAAGAGAGCGTAGGGCGATACCGAAGCGCGCACCATGGCACCACTTTGAGCAGTCGTCGCACGCAATGGTTATCATATGTCGAGCTACAGATGCACCATATCGGAACGGTATCGCTTCCGTTGAAGTGTCTTCTTTTCCTTCCTCCCTATCTCCCTGCTCCCTCCCCACCTCACGTTCCCTCAGCTCCCTCGTCCCATTCCTCCACCATGCGTAGCTCTCCTTCTCATGCTCCTGCTTCCTCCCCCGTTCCTCATGATTACTGCCACCGCCCACTCCAAACGTTACATATCCATTTCCAAATGCAGATACTGCAGAAACAGGCTTAGATGACTGCCGTTTCCCTCCTCTGACATAGCCTGCCCAGTAGCCGATATCTTGCACTTGAGCGGCACCAGGTTCATGGGGAAGAGGCTCAATAGACCCATCGCCGCCTCTTGCTCTGTATTCACGTATCCTTTTTCTCTCCTGGGCGCATACGAGTCGTTTAAGGTAAGGTAGTGAGGTGGTGGGGATTGAGATGTGGAAATGACGAGGGATGGGGAAGGGCGACTAGAGGAGAGACGGTGTTAGTAGAAAACCCAGTGGAAGTTAGGGCCGTGCGAATGTAATACACGCAGATGATCAGATGATAAATGCCGCCCACTGATGCGATCGTGCCGTCGGCGAACGTCATAGAACTTTGTTAGCGTCCAATTCAACTTTTCTCAAAACCTCAATGCACTTGGTGGGCTTTAGTGGCGTTATACCTCGGCTGATAACGGCACGTAGCGAAATGTCCTCAATACCTACCTCGATACCAGTAAATGTTTGATCTTACGATGAGAATTCGAGTTATCGTTCGAGAAAAAGGTACATTCTGCGTTCTTTCGTGATTCTTGTATACTTAGATGTCGAATATTTCAGTAGAGATAACCTATCCCGCATCGAATACCAGATGCCAAAGAATAGTCGATAATGTAGGCGTGATCCCCCCTCATCGTCTTTCTCCTTCTCTGATTCTCGCCGTTTTAGACCCTCGATTGAATGCCACTCCTGAGATCGTAATTAAACGATATCACGTCGGTATCCTGGTAATAATTCATGTCCGCGTTCCTCTAGCTTCCTCGACTTTCATAACGTTCAGGCTCTCGTAGCGTCGCTCGTTGACCCAAATAACATATGAAAAGCTCCATTCATCTTTAAGCCATTTCATACCGATGCTAAAATATCGTTGTGTAGCTTTTTTTTTTTATGCGAAGATCGAACGATCTCCCCATGAACAACCTTATCCGACCGATTAAGCAGACAAGTCCCACTGGATACCCCCGGTACGTTTGAATCGAGTCTGCCTTGGATGGCCGCCTTAAATCTTCTTCACCACAGTTTCGACAGATGTATCGCCCTGAATTCGACAAGCTCTCGCGCCTCGGTTACAACCTCCTGACCGCGACCGTGAACGTGAAAGATAATATGTGACGTATCCATCATTGGTGTTACCTCGGCCAGCGACACCGTCGCAGTGCTTTGGGCATAATAATAATAAAATCAACACTGCTACCATGACGATTCAATTGTTTGCATTCGTCACTGAATCGGACTCTGCAAGCACCCGCTGCATTTCAGTCATCAAACTCCGCAGGTGCTCCGCACGACTCCTGGAATCCCCTTCCTGCGGAACCACAGTCGCCGTCAGGCTTGTTGAGTCATCTACATCCCCTTCTACATCTCGTGCTTCGATGATTCGGATATGCTGGCTGGGGGCAGGGACACTATGTGCATCTGGAACTGAGGACTTGTGGTGGACCATCAGCTCACCGTGGTGAACTCGGTGAGGAAAGCTTCGAAACGGCTCTACTATGCGGTCCATGAGCACCTTATGCACCTATTAGAAAATGAGACTTACCACGAGCAAGCCCATTACGACATGTAACCGCTCCCATGATCCATTGGAAGGCGCTACGATGTTCTATACTGTCCGAGGAATTAGGCAATACATGGTGTACCTCAATGCTGTCCTCTACTTCTTGGCTAATGGACGCCCCAGGAATGGGGCTTTTACGTTTGATCATGTCGCTGGGAGGAAGCTGTGGCATTGGATACGGATCAACTTGTCATAAGTCAGCCGGTAGTCTGAAGCCTGTGTCACTGATACCCACCTTGTCCAACGCCCTCCATTCTAGCCTGTGTTTCCCGCCTCTTTATGCGCATTAGGAGTATCAGAAGTAAGAAAGTGGCAGCAAGTCCAACAGTGGCGCCAATTACAACACCGGCGATCCCTGCCTTTGAAAGCTTTGCTGCTGTGGTTGAAACCATTGTTGTTGGAGTTACTGTTGGTCTCAAACTAGTGCTTCCAGGGACATTTGTGCTATTTGGCTGTGTTCCTAGTGTGCTTGTGGATGGTGTGTACATGATATAGTCCACTGTGAGTAAGCCACCATCAATCCCTATAAATGCAAGGGTATGATTCTCCGGCAAAGCAGAGTTCATGCTAAACCATTCAAAATATGTGTTGGGCTCAGCCACATCGCCCGCATGTCGGATAGAACGATTCTGGCCATCAAACGTCCAAAGGACTCGCAATTCTTCTCAGGGGATACTCCAACAACTGATATGAATGTGCCTGTGACATGTAATCAAAGATATTGCAGCTGGTCGGGCAGAGAGGTATGGCACACACCATAAATTTTCAATCGGAAGGAGGCATCCGTGGAGTGAGTTTGAGCCATGGAGTTTCCAAACGGCCTGCGTGATTCACCGCCAGGAATGCTGATGGTGCTCGAGTTTCTTGACCAGGACCCCTGATATTGAATTCCTGGGTCATTGCTGCCAATGATTACACTGTGCCCCAGTAGTGGAGTATCATTCTCAACTGCCACAACTGCATAGTCGATGAAAACGGGTGATAGATTTCTGAAGATAATTTTATGTGTTGCATTGTCCAGCAGAGGGGATGCATAAAACACATGATACAAGAAAATTGCACCTTCATCAGCAGGTGTGACATCTGCTGGTTGCCCATCGTCCAAAACAACCTGAAACGTTGTGCTAAACTGATATGCACCAAACATTGAAATTGAAACCCCTGCATTAAGATTCATTGGGTACGTCCATGCTTTATATAGGAGAACTTGCCAGTGAAATTGAATGACAATTGATTCAAAGGTAAGTCTACTTGTAAAGCTGATCCTCCCAGAAAGAGACTTGATGTGTCGACCAGATTGCCAATGTCCCCAGTCATCAAACAAAGTTCTGGGTCATCGAGAAGGGTGTTGACTCTCATCATGACAAACACCACAGGTCTCTGGGTTGAATAATGGGAGTGCAGGTGGTCACCCACCACGTCTCCCGACTCTTGACTACATATTACCAGTGAGGTCTGGCAATCTCCGTGATGAGGCACTCTTGATATCAATCACATAAAGTCCTTACAATAGTTGGCATTCCCACAGGAGATGTACTTACAGGGTGAATGAAGGATAAGGGTTACCAAAGCAAAACAGGAAACTAGACAGAAGATGGGACGACTTGTGTTTGGGTTAGATATATGACCGCATGCCAAACCGAGCACCCCACCAGCTCTGGGCGCGCATGAGTACTACATGGCATCTACGATCATTCACTTCCTCCCTAGACCTATCCTTGTTCTCGCGGCACTCCCCAACTTGTGACTTTCTGCTTTTCTCCAGGAAGGACGGATGAATATCTAAGAAACCTCGACAGCACCGACTGCCACGTCCAGTATCCTTTACGACGGGAGTTCGACTCCTGCCGCAATTGTAGGGTTGGGCCACACTGTCAAACATTCTTGATCCACTAAATTTGGGTTGCTCGAATCAGTTGGAGTGGGAATGATTTGACTCTCCTGGCCTCAACCATAGCCACTAAATTCACCTTGAGTGGGAGTTCGACCCTCGCACTCCAAACATATAGGTGTTTCCCCTTCCTTCCTCGGATGATCTTTGGCTCTCCCAGTGTACAGACTACATTAATTCTTGAACCTTCGTTGTGCGGACTTAGCCCTCCAAAGGACGTCATGACCCGACAGCCCAGCATTGCCCACGTGCTCGTCCTACGAAGTGCTGGAGTTCGACTCTTAGAGTGCACATCATAAGGCATCACCTTGTAGTTGTTCTTCATATGCTTGCGCGACGCCGAACTGCCGCGCGGTGCTTATTCCCCATCCACAATGAACGTATACCCATTGTTGTATTCTCCCACAGGTACACAAGTTGCGCTGTGTAAAGCTCCCTTCAATTGTTGTATCCACCGGTTTCAAATACGAGTGAGGCTCACAGACATTGGACTCGCATCGTCCCAATATGGAGGTCCCTGTAAGTTTTACATGTTTGATGGGTCGGATACAAGGGTGTGAAAGAATTCCTTCACAGGGAGGATACAACACTGGTGCCATGAACACTGGGCACAGGGTCCCTCATACAAGGCATCTTCACCATTCCCACAGTACGCCACGCTGCCGAAGACACCTCTATACTGGGTACTGCGGATATTGAAATGTCTAATCCGTGTGTATGTGCCGAAGCGCCCTGCAATCCTGTGATCCCCACAGGCAGAGTGACGGTCCTGTACCTGCGCAGCACATGACGCACATGTCAGTACACAGCAATGCGGGCCTCCGGCTCGTCCCATGTGTGGTATCATATCTAGTTAAGGCTCCATTTTCATGTTGTCTGGACATACTGGTGAGTGTGAACGTGAGGTGTTCGGATACTGGGAGCATGAAATAACTATAAGCAACTCGTGTAGTGTTGTAAGCATAAGCGGAGCTGCGATATGCCTGGAGTAGACCTTGAAATCTGAGTTATACAAAAAGTCGGCGGCGCGGTGCAATGCGGGATTGGTGAAGATGCCTGGCCTTGTATCAGAGACAGGTTTGTTATTCACTTATCAATGCTGTGATGCTTTCGTATCCCTAGTTAGAATATTTGATCAACACAAATAGGTGTCTGAACTGTATGTATACCTGTACAACGCACATGGCATGCTCAGTGGTAAGGTGATGTTCTCCTGTGACTGTGCTGCGTCAGTACAGGCCTCTTACAGTACACTTTCTATCCCTCGTCAACGCCTCTACATGTTCTAAGTACTCCGTTTATCGCCTACAGTAATATCATCCTCATCATCAACATCGATATCCCAACCTTTCATCACACTCCCTCCTTCTATAGCTCAATTGCGCCTTTTTTGCCATCGTAAACCCCCATTTTATGAAACCTTATGGCCGCATCGCCACGACCCATCCGGCATACCCATGCTGTCCTCTCCTCCCTGTCTTCGTTCCTCGATGCTCATATACCTCACTGCCTACTTTCCCTCTTTGTCACTTCCACTACCTACACCTTTCATTCCCCTTCCCCCTCCCGTACCTCCACATTCCTTTCATTCTCTACGCTGTCCAATCGGATTGACGACTTGCAAAGAAATCGAACCCCCTGCGCCCAAATGGCGAATATCCTCCCTCTCGACAAGGCGATTTCTGTTGGATGGGGAGTTATAAGTGGGGGCACCGACCGATGGTAGCAATGGGGAGGGACAATAGTGTGGGGACGAGCATGGACATCAACATGGACATGACACTGAGTATGAGGTGGAGAGCGGATGAAGGATGAATTAGCCCATCCAAACCAGCGACCCACACGCCCCCACCATCCTTATCCCCAAGACCACCCACGTCTGAACCACCAGCCTAAGCACATCTAGCTCCTCGAGTTCGAGACAAGGACCCTCATTATCTTAGCGACCCCATTACCAACAGCACAGTAATCCCCCAGCATGTGAGATCGACTTGGACTGCATGGTGGTCCTTTCCTCGTGTTTGTCATGTGGGTTCATCTATATTCCCACTTTTGCGGCAGCGACACAAAGGGGGGACCTGGGGATCAAAAGAAGAACATATCCACCATAGACCTACGAAGAAAGGAAGGGGCTGCAGACGGCCCAGCGAGCAAGGAGCCATCGCGTCGATATTTCCTGTTCTTATATTTTGGCGACAAATGGAGCTGGAGAGGCAAATAGAAAACAAGAATGGAGACGCGGGGCCACAGGTTGGCGGAACGCGAGCTCGACCACCACCCAGGGCACAGCCGACACCAGGCGAATGGAAATGTAGACGGCAGAGAAACTAAAAACAAGCTCGTAGTTGCCGTAGGTTCTTTCCTTCCCTTTCCCTCCTTACTTATACCCTAAACTAAATTGCCCCCTTCGTCGTAGCCCCTAACCACCAACACCCACACCACACCAACCCGCCTACGCACGTCGAGCCCGCCCGCCGGACCCACTGCGAGTTACGAAGAATGAGCCCGAGTGGCCGAACATGTGCGAGAAGAGGGGCAGGCAACGTGTACGACATCTGGATGGGGCCCAGAGATTCTGTGAAAGACATTGTGACCAAATAGCTTGAATGCAGTTGATCGCCTCGTCCCAGAACAAAAGGACAAGATATGCAAGCCCTACTGCCCATTGTCATCCTCCAGCTGTTTATCAAGGGCTCGAGTGTAAGAAGGTCATGGGGAGTTGCTAGATGATGGAATCGATCTGTGCTAAGCAACGGTGAAAGGTTGTAACGGCATAACCCAAACATAGTGTTCGCGATGGGGGAAGATGTGGAGAATTAGAGGAGTGTGATTATTTTCTTTGAACTTGAAGCCCGCCTTTTCTTCAGACTTCGACTCTGGATATATAGTTGGGGTCCTGAACCCGCCCATCATCCCTGAGCCCAGCCATGTATTGCTCCGCTAAGCGAACCAAAGAACTGCTCATGGCTTGTAGGTCCAAAGACTGTGCCCTACAATCTGACTGGGCGCTGCAGAGCCGAAAGGAAATCGAACCCCCTGCACTCAAATGGCGAACACCATCCCTCTCGACGGGGGGATTTCTGTTGGCTGTGAGTTATGAATGGGGGTACCGACCGATGATAGCGATGGGAGGGACGATAGTGTGGGTGCGAGCATGAACATGAATACAGACATGGCACTGAGCATGGGGTGGAAAGCGACGTGGATGAAGGGCAAACTAACCCCTCCAAACCAGCGACCCACACCCCCCCACCACCCTGATCCTGAAGACCACCCAGGTCTGAACCACCAACATAAGCACATCTAGCCCCTCGAGTTCGAGACGAGGATCCTAATTGTCTTATCGACCCCATGACCAACAGCACACTAATCCTCCAGCATGCGAGATCAACTTGGACTGCATGGTGGTCCTTTCCTCGCATTTATCATGTGGGTTCATCGATATTTCCACTTTGTCGGCGGTGACACGAAGGGGCGATTTCGGGATCGAAAGGAGAACATGTACAGCGGAGACCTATAGGGGGGTAGACGATGAAGCAAGGAAGGGGCTACAGACGGCATTCGACTTGCGGGTACGTTTTCCTTTTTGGTTTCCTACCCCAACCTCACTCTTCCCCCTTCGCCACAGCTCCGGTTGGACGGGTTGATATGGATATGAATGTGAATGTGCGACGCAGGGGTCCAGATGGATGTGTAGGAATAATGAGTAGGTGATGGAAGATAATACAGGTGGAATGGAAACTAGTGCAGAGAGTTCCTGTGGGTTGCGTATTGAGACAGAAACTCCCAGTTTTTCAACGCTGCACAGTAGTTGGCCAGGGATAGGTGGGAAAAATGGGAGTGATACCAAATTTCCACATGCAAGACAAGGGTTTGTAATGCGAATAAAACTCAAGCATAACGACAGGAATTGTAAATTCCTTTGGTGGATGTAGCACTAGATGCTATCAGAGCTTGAGCTGAGAAGTTATTTCTAGGCAGAATCATGCTGCGGACAGAACAAAAAAAACAGCAATTGATCACAGTAAAAGATGGATATAAAAAAAGCTATCTGAGATCAGTTATTGAAGAGAACGGATACCCAGAAAGAGTGTATGACGAGTACTCGGAACAATTTGGTGGTGGGAGAAGATAAAAGAAGGCGTGAAATTTGCCCGGACCGGCATCACCGAGGTTGACGAATCATATGATGTCAACTTTTGTGGCTGTGATTGTGTGCCTGGCTTCTTTTTCAAACCGCAACCATCTCGGAGTCGAGTGAATTGTACCAAAATTGTACTGTTATCGTGCTCTCTGCAAGCCAAACAACGGGATCCCTGGAAGCAGTTCCGAGTGATATGGCTGCCGTATTCAACCCACACCGGGCAGGGTCTGGAGCCTGCCACCCGTCTCGCTATAAGTAGGCGCCGTAGCCCCAGAAAACGCGTACAGTCGCGGACAGGCAAAGCCGACAAATCGGGTTTCTCACGAACCGCTTGTTGAATTCCTTCCAAACTTCAGGAAAACGATCACCTCAACGAAAGGAGTCGAAAAACGCATCTCCGAAGTTTTTCCCACGACTTTTTTGGGGGCGGCCAAATTTTCGGCCTTTTTCAACACTATTTTCGCTAGGACGGTGTAGCAGGGCATTCTGCAATGCTCTTGCCTGCTTGAGTTTATCCCTGTTTTACGACCGCAGTACTTCCTTTGTGATTGAATACACTCTAATCGTCTTTAAGCTCACCAGATTTGTTATCCCTGTTTCCATCGTTCTGTTACAAAAGTCTTGAGA
>JABCKT010006700.1:0-24850 GCA_018858115.1 Tephrocybe rancida | reverse complement strand
GCTTGGACTCTGTACATGTCTACTTGTCCTGTTGAGTCCAGTGGACTCCACTTGGACGAAAGTCCGCTGATTGTCTGCGGACTTTCAGTGGACTGGATGGAGTCCAGTAGATGTCCAGTGGACTCCACCTGGATAATGAGTGGACTGGACCAGCCAAAATCTGAGATTTGGCTGGGGTCAAAATCCGGTTGGAGTCCACTCAGACTCCACTGGAGTCCACCCAGTCCGACCGGAGTCCAGTGGACTCCGAGCGGAAAAGGGGGGGGAGTGTAAAGTCCTCTCTTTTTCCGGTTGCGATCGGTCGCAACCGGGTGAATACACATATTGTGCAGTATTGTAGCGTGTAGATATACTTCCTACCTTCATTCGCAGCCCCGCACGTCTCAAATCGGGCAAGAACTGACAGAGATATGCTCAAAACGGTGGGGAGCATACAAATTGACCGCATCCAGGATTGTTTTGGTCATAACTCGCTCAGTTCTTGTCCGATTTGGACGTGCCAGGGATGGATTTGAAGGGGCTCGAGTACATCTATACGCACAGCGGTTGCGACCGGTCGCAACCGGTCGGAGGCGGTCGCAATACTTCGTCGAAATCCTAGCAACTGCAACTTGAAGTCAGGTCTTTTGCAGTTGCAGTCCGGTCGGGTTGCAGTCTTTTGCAGTTGCTGTGACCCGACCTTAAAACACTAATTGGCAACATTGAGTCATAGTACTGATCAACTGGTGGTTGAGCATCGTTGTCATGAAGATGCCTCTGGAGGAGATGCGGGTTGGTAGATGGTTCACTGAATACTAGCTTTGAAATCTGCCAACTTCTCAGGGTGCTACAGGATAGGATATATTATGCTATAATAAAGCAGTAGCCTTCTAAGCTGGTTTGAAAATGTCAAAATCGTTTTTTCCCTAGCCAAACAATATGAGCTTGGATTAGAAGTTCGCAATGAACCTGAACTCACTCTTGGACCTAGTCTTTGAAAGACCTACACCTCCATCAGATTGCAGTGACCATTTATGCTTCAGTTTGACCTCCACAGGCTCAGTGGAATATGTGTCTGGCAACATTGACCGCCCTCCGGATCCACTGATTGCTCTTCAGCAGGTTGGAAATGTTTGATATTGTCAAACGTAAGCCCATCAATGTTCTCTGGCACTAAAAGAATGGCAGGGCTTCAGAAGGGGTATGGCACATGAGTAAACAAAATGTACTCGGAATGGGTAAGCACTTTTTGTGGACCGTGAATGTTATTCTCTTGTCCCAATTGAAAGAAAACTTGGTTTGAGGACCTTCAAAGTAGGCGAGTGCACTGGGGTTGTTTGTGAGGCATCAGCAGATAGCTTTGTGCAAGGTGTCCCTCTTGAAAGTGAATTTGCCCACGACATATCTGCCCTGGAGACCTTGATCAGCCTTTGCTTTGAGTGTTAGAAGAGCCTGGCACTGCTGGGCCAAGAATTTGTGGTCAAGCATTACCCACACATGGCTGGGATTTGTCAGGACCCCATTCAAGACCTTCAGGTCATGGTGACAAAAAAACCATTCTTTGATCTCTTGAGCAAGTTTACGGTTTTTGATGACATGTCGCCTGCTGAGAGCTGCAGCCACAGAATCATCCATATTGTACTGCCAGGAGCACAAAACTCCATAAAGCTCGAAGAGGTGGCAGAAACAAAACAGGTCAGTGACACCTGCAGATGGTGAGACGTCAGGGATGTGATTGATGATGGATTCTATATGGAGGCTGATGGTCAGGCTTGTAAGGACTAAGTCAGTACATCACTCACCCATGATATCATCCGGACCGGGATGGAGAAAGCTCTTGTGATATAGAACTAGGAGATGGCTGAGCAGAGTAAAGGATGCTTTATGGTGTTCAGTGTTCGTAATAAATCGTCCTGCAATGAAATCGTCATAAATTCCAAAGCATGTCTCACAGACAGTTACAGAAGCGATAAAGTGGCCACCATTCACAACAGTAGGGATGGGAGTGATCACAGCATGAAATGTTTGCGGCTTCAGGAACCTGGAGTCATTGATAAGGAACAAGGATATGATAGGAATCACAGAAGGATCAACTCACAGCCAATCAGACGGAGTAAGTACCATGACTTCTACATCAAGATGTGAGGAGTTTGATTCATCCTGGTCAAAGCCATCAAGGAAACACAAAATGCCTCCAGAATCTTGGGATGGATCTATGCCTTTCCTGGGAGATCCAATATACCACCATTTCATGCCGGACTGAACAGTGACCACTGTAGCAAAACCATTGGAGTCCTGGTGCCAGCGATGTTGTGTCCAGCCTGAGGATGCCAACGCCCATCGCATGTCACTTATTGGATAATTTTCACCCGCCTTCGCGGTAGTATGATCCCAGGCCACCTTATTGGAAAAGAGGGGCTGTTCTGGAATTTTGTCAGACTTCACAGCAATATCAAGAACATTGAGGGATTTTGGGTTCTCCGAATTTACACTGTCCATAACTTGCCGGAGGGTACTGACGCAATGCTGAGAAATTGTCTGAGCAAACATCTTTCTGTGAAGCTGTTCCTCACTTGGAGAAGATGGCCTCATGCCTTTGCCCTCGTCTTCATGCAAGGGTGTGTCTGGCTCATATATAGATTGGTCTGAAACTGAGCACATAAACACAATGTCGTTAAGAGAATACAAAAAATCACCCACCAATGACAACAAGCTCTTCGTCAATGGCTTTTAGGGAATACATAGCTTCTTTGAAGCTCATTTCCTTGGAGTCGATGTTGGTGATGACAATGGAGTGATCACAAAAGATATCTGTGACATCTTTATCCATCATTTCCTTATACTCGTCATATGGAATCCTCCGTACGTGGGATGGAACTTGTAGGTCCTCTGTCCTAAGACAGACACAATGTAATTCTTCCATAAAGTGAATGTCCTCCTCGAACTAGGTTGAGAGCGTATTTTGTCAAAGTATGCCATAAAATGGGGGGAAATTGAGCCTCACATGTGTGGAGGGGTACAGAATGGACTCATCAGTGCAATCGGGCATAAAGAATTCAGTGGAAATGTTGCTGCGTAACCTCTGATTGAAATAATGAGGAAGATACGCACTCATTAGGATGAGAGTGGATTGAACAGACCGGGCCACCATTATGAAGCTTGAGGCATGAGTATGATTTTTTCTCCTCCATTGCCTCATCCTAAATAGTGGTCAACGGCTGGCAAATTGCTCATCAAAGAAAGCACATACCATACTATCCTTGGTCAAATCAATATAGATTATGGGTGTGACTTTGACAACCTGACTCGTTCCTACATATTGGACTTCGTCCTCACTGTCAGAAATCCTGTGTGCCTGGTCATCCACCCCCTGCTCATTGATCACCTCCTCATGCTTCTGCTCCTGGTCCTTTGGTTCTTTGGTCTTTCGAGGCTTTGGCCCCCTGTCCTTTGAAGGCTTTGGCTGTGGTTCCTTGTCCTTTGGAGGCTTTGGCTTTGGCCTTGGCTGTGGTGTTGGTTCACCTGTGCAAGGTGCAACAGTAGAGGGGACTTGTGAATGGTTAAGTGCTATGTTCTGGCTGAAGTTAGGTGTGGGGGGCTGGTGGAGCCATTGGTGAAAGAGGGAGGTAGAAGGAGCCCACCCGAGGAGCTAGGATCGGGGACAGGCTGTTTTTCAATATTTGGGGTCAGTTGAGAAGCAGTGACTCTATCATTAAACGATAATGAAGGGGTCAGCATGTGTGGAAGATTGACTGGGTGATTGGCGGTTGATGGGGAGACGGTAGGGGTTCATCATGGCAAGGGGGCGTAATTGGGTTTGCTGGATGTTTTGATGCTGCTTCCGAAGTTGAATTGATGCCTTCACTGGCAGCTACTGGTCCTTCATGAACACTGGAATGCATTCTGTTGACCAGACCAACATCTGTTGACAAGGCTCCACAATAAATAAGAGGATGGGAGGGGGAGGAGGTTTCTATGTTGACAGGAGGGGGAGGAAGGTCTACCATATCAATAACATATCAGTCGGAAAACTGGAGAGGTGAGCACGAATGATGTATTCATACCTACAAAAGACCACCCTTTGGCATCATGGAAATCAAGGCTTACTAAACAGTCACCCAGACTTCTTGTTCAGCATCTTGGACAGATGGGGGTCGTTGGTATTGCCCCATGATTTGCCAGTACTGTAGAAGCCCCCAGTTTCAGTGAAGGAAATGATGTTACTGCAGTTATGACTCACATCTGCAAGTGCATCCATTCCAGGCAGGCGGTTTTGCAAATTTCGACCCATCAGGAGGACGAGGGGGGTAATCGACATCGCAATGAAGAGTGGGCCTCTCAACTCGTTCATGTCTTTGATCTTGATAGTGGCCCAATCATTTTTGTCCTCCTCCTGTGCATGCAAGCTGAAAACACGTCAGAAGTCTGTATCATCATGGATCAACAGAGGGTTTGCACCATCGGGCAAAGTAGGCAAGTAGCTCCTCTTTTGAATTTGGCAGATCAGGATGGCCCTTGAGAATATGGATATTTAGTTTGCAAGCAACAGAACCCAGGTGCAAGAGACTCACCTCTAAAAGGTAACAAAGATGGAAAGCTGCAGATTCCAGGTTGACAATGATGTTGGTCACCCGCTTGTTGGTCTGGCATCTACACATTGCGGTGAACAGACATTCAGGTTGCAACTCAAACAATGTCAGGTCGAATTTGGTTACCGCGGGCTCTGAGGTTGCGGTAGATAAATGAAGTGTGACCCTTCAGCATTGAGTGAAGCAAACCCTCACTGAACAAGGAAAGCTACCAGAATATTCCATATGACTAAGCAGCAAGAGATCCTTTGTGCTTTTGGGCCACGCATGAGTTCACACCAAAACAAGATAATTTTCATGAAAATCATAGTTTGTGCCTAATCTGCACTTTAGAAATAGTCTCAACCATGCCTCCTAGGATTCTATTCACTTATTTTCCTCAGGTCTCCATTTGTAGAGGTCTCAACTCCAACTCTGAAAATGCTTAACTATATAAAGCTATCCATTGAACAGTCACTAGTAAGGCCTACACTCAGGAATTGACTGGTAACCCATCTCCATCCCCAATTGGCCTTGCAAACTGGGCCCCATGCATGTGCTGGGATCATCCACCCCCAAAACTCAATGTGACTGTTCTATTGTACATAACTCATGGCATGATGGAAAGACACTAGATTGCCCCATATAAGAACAGGATGCACGTAAATCATATTAAGAACTCTTGGTGCAATCTTGAATGCCATACATGCTGATACCTAATCTGCCCCGGCCCCCCCCCGCTGTAGCCATATCATCTGCTACCTTGCATATCCAGATTCTTCCATACAACGCGACCCAGGTCATGCGGCGCAGCCTCCTAGCAGTGAGTTTGCATGCCCTGTGGCTCATTGACTAGGAACATCAGAGATACAGGCTGTTACCACTACTGTACTATTTTGACCAAGTGTTCAAATCACGCATCATGCAGGGGTGTGAACTGAACACTTTTGACCTCCGTCACACATCATGGTGCCGAAACTCCTCAAGAATGAGCACTTTCAACGCAAAAATCGGCTGGTGCGGGCACTCTGCGCCATCAAATTACCATATATGGTAGGAGTGAACACTTTGTAAAATGAACACCTACCATCATGTGTCACGCCCAGTGAACACTAGGTCAAAATAGTACAGTAATTGTTCTTCGTTGTCTAAAAGGTCAATCTTGCAAGGGTCAGACATCAAGAGTAGTGGCGAGTTTAGTGTTAGTGCGATGACAATATAAATAGATTCTGCCATCAATAGTGCAATGGCAGTCAACCGAGCACTGCCGAGGCTTGCTGTGGTACACTGCTGTTCAAGTCACCAGTGGAAATTCTGTGATTCATGTGTCACCCCAGTTTTGTGATCGTTTCGGTGAATTTCCACTGGCCCCTCTTGTTGGAAGATATCGAGCTACCGTGCTTGCCGGGGTCATGGGGAGGAATTGGTGGTGTCGCGCGTAAGGTCCGGGGTTCGACCCATGCAGCCCGCAGTAGTTTTATTGTAGTTATATACCGTTATTATACATGTATTCCCCTGCTCGTTTACACCGATTAACCTTGACATATATTGTTCAAGACTATTTTCCCACACCTCTGTTGAGGATTGATGACGAACAAGCCACTGAAATGACAGTGAAACTTTCACTGAATTTATGGAACACAATCCTGATTTATTTCTAACTGAACCACCATCAACTACAAGGCACCCATTAGACTCGAAATTTATCTAAGTCCCGATCCGCGAACTGGCCCATCCGGTTGTCTCCGCACTTCCATGGTCAACTATGACTGAAGAGATCCCCTCGGACTTGCTCAGTCACTCGTCTGGTCCCGACAGGACACTCAGAACTGACTACTGAATTTTCCCTTTATTAACAATCTGGCCCCATATTTGGTGAGGGAGACCAGTTCAACAACGAAGATCTTGCCGCAGCCAATAGTCACGGTGGTAGCAACATGACCTTACTGGGTAAGTTCTATTCTTTTGATGATATTTCGTGCTTGACACACTCCTTAGGAGAATCACCTTCTATCATGGTGACAGGCTCAAAGATAGTCACTTCGATTGTGTCAATACCAAGAACTATGTCGAGCCAGCCAGAACTCACGGCATCAATGATCAGTTTCTGTTCCTCACATCAGTGTAGCCAGTATAATCGGACAACTTGACATAAATTGGCTGTATGTGTACAGTGTAATACAATATGATGTTGCTACATTCAGAAGTCAGTTTCGATGTCGGGTGAGGAAGAGGGGAGGAAGCAACTGGCCACGTCGAGATCCCAAAAAGGAAGGTACCGTAGGGTTAGGTGTAAAATCTCTGTCAGTGCTGTGTTCATAAAATTTCACTGGGATGATCACTGTACGTTCAGTGGGTTGTTCGTCATCGTCTTTCCACTGGATCACGACTGAAATATCAGTGGATCAAATTTCACTGATTTCCCACTGGCAACTCGAACAGCGGTGTAGTGTGATGGACAAAGCAATCCCACGCCTGCTGGGGGCGTACCACGTTAGGTTAGGGTGGTTAGGGTCCTTAGAGTTAGGTTAGGTGGGTTAGGAATGTTAGATGTAGGTCAGGGTAGTTATCCTGGGTTAGGAGGGATATATATCTGCCTTTTTGCCAATTTCTTTGTCCTAGGACTTGTAATTTTTGCAGGTGCCGTCAAATGCCGGCTGCCATCACACTATCAATGTCCCATCAATGCCCCATCGCACTATTGATCTCTTCGTGCCGCTATCACACTAGCACTCAATCGCACTATACTTGTATATACTCAGACATTAATGAGTAGTGATTGTATAAAAGTAGCTATCGTAACGGTACAAGTGCCTGCACTGAACCAACAGCCGACTACTTCTTTCCATTTGCAACCGCCACTTTGCTAGCCTTAGGAACCGGGGCCTTTTGTGGCGCAGCGCCAGGACGGGAGGCGGGCCCAGTTCCAGGTGATTTCCTCAACGCAGCCGGTGCTCCTGCAGGCTTGACACCCTTCTTCGCGGGAGCCTTTGCCGCCGGCGCCTCCGCTGCTGTACCCACAAGAACCTCTGTCGCAGGAGTGCTATTTGAACGGGAGGCGGGCAATGCAACGGGTTGCTTCTTTGAAGCAGCCGGTTTTGCTGCAGGCTTAGCGCTCTCCTTCGCGAGACCCTTTACTGCAAACGCCTTCGTCGCCGCAACGTTCCTCGCAGGAGCCTTTGCTGTGGGCGCCTTTGCTGCAGCGGCTTTCTTGGCAGGAAGCTTTGGTGCAGGCACCTTTCTTGCAGCGGCGTTCTTCGCAAGAGGCTTTGTCGCGGAACCGTTTTTCGCGGGAGGCTTTGTCGTGGAAACGTTCTTTACAGGAGGCTTTGTCACGGGAGGCTTTGCCGCAAGAGGCTTTGCCGCAAGAGGCTTTGTCGCAAGAGGCTTTGTCGCAGGCGCATTTGTCGCAGGCGCATTTGTCGTAGCGGATTTTGTCGCCTTCGTCGCAGCAGCATTGATAGCAGCCTTTTTAGCGGCAGCATTTGGGAGCTTGCAGTTATTCCGTCGGGCAAGGTAAGTCAACTGAAACAAAGGTAAGAATCGTACTGGAATTATTGTGTATGCTGATCGTACCTGTCCTTGGTTACCCGCTCGTAGTGCGCGGTTCCAACGGTGAACATCTCTACGCTCTAAAGCTCCGGGCTGAGAGCATAGGCTAGCAAAGAGACTGTTTCCAAAATTCAGTGATTACCACGAATTATCTGAATAGATCTCACGTATAAGACTCGGCGTTGTCATGCATGTTTTTCACTTTATCTCTGACAGCCGTGTACTTTTGGTCTTTTTCGATGTCCGCGACAGTTTTGTGCGCATTATGGTTGGATGAATCTATCATAAGTACGCATGTCAAAGGAAGCTTGATACTTCTGTGATGGTTTACGTACAGCCAGTTTCACCACTTTCTTTTCCATCCTCGTTACCTTTGATGATATTGCCAGCGTCGTTCACATTGTCGCCCGTAGAGCTGAGTTTATGCGTAGCCTCATGAATCACCGTTCCAGCGCGTCCAGCGTCGGTGAGTGGTTTTTTGCCTTTTCCTGCATCGTAAAATCATTAACATGGATTGAGATGTAAGACAGGTTGTGGATGTACCATGAAACTGGGCACTAAACACTGAAGTTTTCGGAAGCCAATGGCCATTTTTGTCTGGATCTGGACTCCAGTTCGTAGCAGCTATCGCTTTGTTTCTGGGTCGTTTTGTAGCGACTTGTGCCTCCAGAGTTCCTGTTTCAAGTGCCTGGATCGTAGAATCAACCTTCGTGGCGTCCGCCTGTTTGCCAAAAGCTGCATGGTACAGTGCCTTCGCCTTCTCATCGCCTTGCTGATATTTATTGAAACCTGTCCTCATGTTCTTTATCTGCACATTGGCTAAGGAACGGTCATGAGCGATTCCAATTCAACAATGAGTGACTCCCAGATATACCATGGTCTTTTGCTCTATCGAGCCTTTCTTTGTTTTTTTGTTCCGTAGGAGACAATTTATGCTTTTTGTTATACGTGATATCCAGAGGGATAGCGATAGTAACTATAATGAGGTATTGGGCGTTAGTTTGAGAACTTGGAGTGCAAATTCACGTACCTCTGACGACAACAAGAAGTAACAAAAGGCGGGAAGATGAGAAATGCATGTGTTGACCTGTAATGGACTCAGTTGTGTGCGTGAATCGACCAGCGACTGGGGAGCCTCAGAAGGCTGGTCCCTGTATTTATACTACACTCTGCTATCCCCTGTCACTCCCACTCTTGGCAAACTCTTGGTTCTAGGTCTGTAGCAGCCGCAGCTTTATGGCGATCCAAGGATCACAAGACAAACCTCAGTTGGCCGGACGATTGGTACATGCGCATCGATGCAACTGAGACCGAGTCTAAGCTAGTATCAGTAGAGTAACGACAAGGCCTAAATGCAACTAACCGAAAGCCCAGTCATCCTAAGATCTGATCATGAAGTAGGGCCCCTGGGCCGGGGGGTCCCTGCCTCCTGCAATCCTACTGCTTCAGTTCCAAATTAAGTTAGGCTGCCACCCGTACCGTAAATGGTATGCAGCCGTATGCTCCATGTAACAGCTAAATGGAAAATCGTAGGCGTCTGGGGGTCCCCGATTTTTTGTTGGAGCTGGCTGATGGAAGCCGGATCAAGTCCCACTTTGGAAAGTGGTTCCACAATTCTCCACCGTCAACCACTACAACGCGCACCTACCATGACACCTCCTGTATGTTCACAACTATCATTATGGGCAACTATCGCTTCCTTCACCCTGCGCAGAAGAAGCCCATCACAGCCCTGTCAGTCACTGAAGACATCGGAAATCCCTCAGAAAACTGGTATAAATAAGTCAACGAGCCATCCAACGGACTCTGAAGACTTGGCGAGAAACTGGGAGCGCGCCAAATGACGCTGGTGGCGGTTGGTTTTTCATGCAGGTGACCGTGAAGCGGGGCAAGGTGACGTTGTCCCGACATCATTTACCTTTTTTAGAAGGCCCCGCTTAGTTCAAGTTGAAGGCGGGACCTCAGACGCCTACGATTTTCCATTTAGCTGGAAACGACTCCTACAATATGCTATATCAACAAGTGATTGGAAAAACCAAAATGGAGGCCATACAAACAGAGAAGTGCAATTGGAGTAGTGTAGACATCGCAGTTGCGAAGTGCCGAGCAAGCGCTGGAGTCTAAATCTGAAGGCCATGCATCGCCTAGTACTTAGTACAAGTTAGTAGTAGTAAGTACGCTAGGGTCGCCGAAGGTCAGCCCTAAACCACAGGACCAGTGCTGCCCATACGACACGATACTTACCACGCACAGGATACTGGCAGCCTAATAACATTGTAATTTTGTACACCGCC
The DNA here is from genome assembly GCA_018858115.1 of Tephrocybe rancida. NCBI lineage: Eukaryota > Fungi > Basidiomycota > Agaricomycetes > Agaricales > Lyophyllaceae > Tephrocybe > Tephrocybe rancida. The sequence continues at coordinate 14,457 of JABCKT010006700.1, read as the reverse complement.
TATGCCAGTCATGGTACCACCCAAGTATCACCTTGTGCTTGACAAAAGGCACTCACCAAGCACGACTCAGGAACGAAATCACAGTTTCACGCCAGGGGACGATGGAGACACACGGGATATAGTTGCGGTTTCACGAAGAGCCAACTTGAACCGGCTGGAGTAAGAATATTGCTACGCGGACTGTGTCGGGTGATGATCTTGATTCGATCATCGAATGATCTTCCAGCCAGGTCGCGTGTGTTAATTTATTGTCCTTGTATTGTCCCCCGACGAATAAGTACGACCATGATCGCCCCTCCACGGCAGATGATTGATTTCTTTGTGGGGAGAAGCGTTCATTTCCGTCGCTCTGAGTCTGAAACCAGAACAAAGTCGGGTGTGGGCATCAGGTGGCTCCAGTGTCCACCCAACGAGCATAGACCACAACCACCCTCCACAGCACCTCACGGATTTCTCTGTGGTCAATCTCATACGTTTTCAATGACTTTAAGCAGTCAGTCTCCAACTTACGACTTCCCCCTGCCCACGGAGCTCCTCAGGGACATCATTAAAAGTTTGGATCCTGCTGAACAACGCAACATGTCGCTTGTGGCTCGTTTTACCAGAGACCAAGTACTTGATCTTATGTTCAAGCAGCTCTCTTATACCGGCTCGATTACTAAGAAAATACGGAGGATTCACCAGGCTAGGGAGGACGTAAAGGGCACTATAAGGTCGTTCACGATACCTCTCCCGTAACCCAAAAGCTCATTATTTATACATATTCAGGAAGCTTCAGCTGAAGTCGACTATTCTGATCGGAGATGACGATGACAGCAGCGTCATCTTCCAGTTCCTGCGGACTTTGCCAAATTTGCAGGTGTTCGAGTACACTCAAATTCGGCTGCTGGTCCCACCGAGCGAGGTATTTCAGCTCTTCGACTCCATTCGCCATGCGCCCCTCTCAGAGCTTTTCCTTGACACCGGAATCTACTCTATCGTGGAAGGACCGCCTGTTGAAGGGATCGCATCCCTAGAGAAACTATCAATCAGATGGCCTGCAGGCGACAACCAAGATGCGCCAGGAAGCTCACTCCATCATCTATACTATCTCGTCCGAACATCACTCGGGACCCTCGTTGAACTCACAATTGAGAACTCACCTGAAAACCTTGGTGCTGATCTTGACCTTAACTTACTACGAGATGCAGGGCAGACACTGCACGTTTTCAATTACAAGATGCGCAGCCACGACGAAGGCGTTCTTGAAGCCATTCCCCAGATATTTCCTCACCTCAAAGAACTTGCTCTAACATGGTCCCGTATTACTGTCGGCTATTCTCTTCGTTGGAAAGTAATTTACTTTATCTACAACGAGTGCCGCGATCCATGCTGAAACATTCACCCTAGGATTCATACATTCCTTCCTTGACCAAGAATAGAAACCTCATCGACCTACGTCTTTCGTCTGACTTCGAGGAGGACCTCGATGATGCAGTCAGAGCCGACGAAGACCATGCCTGGTACATCCGCTGCTACAAACGCCGCCTAGAAGCGACCAAGAAAATATCAGAGGCGATGCCCCATCTTCGCAAGTGCAGTTGGCTGCAACTACGCGTGGGCCAACGTAGCGATTCGTCCATGACCCATCCATTCGTTGTCGAGGAGGGAGTGCCAAATAATCAAGGGGCACAGCTTGTCCTGGTTGTACGCGGAGTGAAGCAATACTGGATGGGGGCTAATGAAAGATCGTGGGGTAAGACGGTGAAGTGCAAGCTGGAGGATTTGCCTGGTGATATCATCGGCGAGAACGACCCAGATGCAGATGAAGATCTCACCCATACCAGTGATGAGGAGGACGGCTTCTGGGACTAATCTTCGTCTGATGAAGGGTTGTAATGGTCTGTCAGTAGCGGGGAATTTCAGACTACTCCCATATATGCATGACGCGTCCTTAGTGCAAGGATTTGCCTGGCTAAGAACAATGGCATGAAGAAAATATTGAGCCCAACGCAGAGACTCTAAAAGCAAACCTTCGAAGGTCGGGGGTGGTGTATCGAGAGATCGAAAGAGGTAGGAATGATGATGTCCAAGTTCCAACGCGATAACATCATCGAACAGGACCCTTGGTCTCGTCACTTCGCACACAACTTGAAGTCTCACACCAAGGTGAAATTGACACTAGCCTACCGCGTCCCGAAAAAGGAGACACATTGCATTCGAAAGAACCGCGTGACGACAAGGGGTTGTTGTGGTTGCACTTCCTCTCAAGCCTCGTGCGGGCCTCAAAGCGAACGAAAGCAGGGAGATGGATACATAACGGCGGCAATGAGTATAGGCTAGTACTGATAGTCGACCTTGTTCGCTCAACGAACTTCTGTCCTTTTCCTGGTGATCGTGATTCTCCTCGCCTCGGACGCCACCTTAACCGCCCGACCATCCCTGTCGTCTTTCCAAGTGAACCGGGCTTTGTTCTGGAGACGGCCACGTTCGTGCACTTAATGAGGGGTTTCTTCTGCCTCGAGCTTCACAACAGCCTCAGTGGTTCAAATGTCCATCGACTCCTTCTCTACGATATATTAGTACACAGCCTCCAGCCTCTGCTGCTTCGCATTGACAGCACTCAGATATGTATCTATGTTCAACACGATCAGCGTTCGTCCTAGAAGGTGGATAGATCATCTCAAGGGCGCCCTCGACGCTGATGGACCACAGTCGGTTGCGGCGGGTCAACGATCCTTTAAATCAGCGACCGCAAAAAGATGGCACGAAAGATGAAGGGGAAAATCACGTACTCCAGAACAAACTGACGACGCTGACGACGACGAAACGTAGATGGCGGGGGCACAATCGCAAAGTTGATGATCTGTGTAGGGAGGAATACACCCCTAGGATGATGGGTAGGGTAAGAGGCGATGGACGGCACGACCTGGGATGCTCCTCACCAGTTACGGATGATGGTAGGGACATAGGCCTGCGATGAAACATCGAGAGCGCAGGGGGAGGAATGTAGCGAGAGCAACGCACGGTCTGTATCCGCTCAACGGCTTCATGGGGCGTGCTCATGGATCCGAAGAACGCCACAGCGACTGATGACGAGAGGGTCAATAGCACGTCGTATAGAGATGATAGTATGCAGACCTGGTGTCAACACCAGCTGATCGAGGCCGACCTCGATGAAGCCTACACAGAATTTCGTGATGCTCGGGCACGGCGGCAACAACGTTGTCGGGCTCGCAAACTTGATGCATTGATGAGCCATCGAGTTCAAGTACTGGTACCACTTGGTTATGCACGGGCCGAAGATAGCACCTACGGAGACGGGTCAGTAATGAACTTAAGTGTCAATCAATGTGGAGGGGGGAAGCGGCGTATCGAGGCGTGTCGAGGGCAGGGCGAAGGCGATGACACACCTCCGTAGAATGTAAGACGTGCTGTCCGTGCAAACTGGAGGGTGCCCCACAAATGTCATGAGCACAGCGAGCGCAAAACCAGTCAACTATGGCAAGCAGGGCATCGCCATTCTTTCACGAACGCCGCTTCCTCTGAGCTCCTTGACCGAAATGTGTATGTACTCACATCATGATTCTTCCCCTTTCCCTTGACCGCCTGTTGAGTGATCACATCTCCATCTCCAGCGCCGAAAAAGATTTGATGATTAGATAGACTACAGTAGATCGTTAGCTCGATAATGGCGTGCCGGATGCTCTTGGAACTTCGGTCATCTTTCCCGAATTCCCTCCCATGAAGCTGGGGCGTTCGGAAGCAATGTAAGCCGCTGAGCTGGCTTTAGAAGAGTGTAGTGAATAAAGCGTAGGGCGCGTGCCTCCTACTAATATTCTCAGGAGCAATACTTTACGACCGATCCCAATTTACTTACAGTAACGAGATCTGCAAAAGATCTGTCCCGATGTAGCTGCCATTTCCCTGAGAGAGTTCCTTCTCAACTCTCCCCATGGAACGATGGCCTGCATATCTACACAAGCCGACCAGATTGGGAACATTCTTCTCCAGCTATCGCTCGACTTCCCACATGTCATTTCAGTCATACAGTCAAGTAATGAGCACCTCAGGGCTTCGCATTCGCAAGCAACTTGAACTACGCCTACTAGTACTCTCCAGGTCTACAGCATGCTCATCCCAGCCAGAAGTTGCCTTTCGTTCCTCGTTCCCATTCTGACGCTGGTTCGATCTTCATGCTCGGTTTCACTTCCACAGACTAGGCCAGATATCGCGTTTCCAGACCTATATGAGGCCTCTGTAGCTCAATTACAGGCTGGCTTGGAAGCCGGCCATTTTTCAAGCGTCGATCTTGTGAAGGCACGTTTAATTCTCGAAACTTGTAACACCCAGACCTTATCCATGACGGCTCAGGCTTACTTCGCTCGTATCGAAGAAGTCAATCTCAATGGACCAGCTCTGCGCGCTGTAATTGAAACAAATCCTTCTGCCATTGCGACTGCAGCGACACTCGACCTGGAACGCAAACGGAAGGGTCCCCGAAGCCTGTTGCACGGCATTCCAATTCTGCTCAAGGTAACAGTTATCACTATCTCGGTTAGAAGCTAATCACCCACTTGTGCAGGATAATATTGCTACCGTCGCATCCGAGGGTAGGTCGATCTAGTGCTTTCCCAGTCAGCCCTTGTATGAAAAACTTGTGTGCTAGGGATGAACACAACAGCGGGGTCGTTCAGTCTCCTGGGTTCCGTTGTTCCTGACGATGCTGGAGTTGTCAAACGCCTTCGCAAAGCCGGTGCTATCATTCTTGGTATGTGCTTAATGTGTTGTCGCGTGTGTGAACCTTTCAAATCTTAATAAGTTCCCCGTCTACCTAGGAAAAGCTAATCTCTCGGAGTTTGCACATTTTCGTGGAAATATTGCGTCTGGGTGGTCGGGGAGAGGCGGCCAAGCCACCAATGCCTACTTTCCAAATGCCGATCCTTGCGGGTCTTCCTCTGGTTCAGGAATCGCAGCGTCCATTGGTCTCGCTGCTGTGACCCTCGGCACTGAAACAGACGGCAGCATAACCTGCCCCTCAAGTAACAATAATCTTGCTGGTATCAAACCGACTGTTGGACTTACTTCAAGAGCTGGAGGTATACGACAGTGCTGTTTCGTCAACGCCACAGTGCTGAAGCTCTTCTGTTAGTCGTACCGATCTCTGAGCATCAAGACACTGTCGGTCCCATGACCCGGTCCATGACAGACGCTGCGATCGTACTTTCCGTCATCGCTGGCCCAGACCCCAACGACAACTTCACATTCGCCCAGCCCCGAGTGGTACCGGACTTTACGAAAGCCCTCAAGCGAGAGGCGCTCAAGGGAAAGCGAATCGGGGTACCCAGACGAGTCTTCCTTAACGCCACGCTGAATGACCGTTCTGTCGATGTATTGTCCGCATTTGAACAAGCCCTCGTCGTCTTGCGCAATCTTGGGGCAACTATTGTCGACCCTGCCGACTTGCCTTCTGCTGAAGATATACTGGGTTCGAATGATGAGAACGTCGTCCTCGATACCGACTTCAAGGCATGTATTCGTTGTGCCTGTTTTGCTCAATCAGTACATCACTGAGCCTCGAGTAGGTTGAATTGAACCGGTACTTCGCAGGCCTCCTATCGAATCCATCTGGTGTTAGGAGCCTTGCAGACCTCATCGCCTTTAACGCCAACAACTCAGCACTCGAGAGGCCCCAGGGATTTGCCGACCAATCTACGTATGTTGTCCCTATCATCCCTAAAGTCAGAGCAACTAACAAGACCATCCTATCATAGTTTGATCGAATCAGAAGCTACCACTGGATTTGACGCTGCATACTTCGACTCCCTCGCTGCTGACCGTCAGCTAGGTGGCTCTCGAGGTATTGACGCTGCTCTACAAGCCCACAGGCTCGATGCTTTGGTCTTGCCCGCCGACGGCTTCACTACTACACCTGCAGGTTCGTTGCTTTGGCCGCTGTTGGGCGTGGTTCGAAACTTACGTGGCACCTATGCAGCTATCGTAGGCTACCCCATTGTTACTGGTCAGTATGATGCTTATCACAATAATACGGCACTCACAGGGTCCATATCATATACTTAGTGCCTCTCGGATTCTTCAGCGACAATGTCACCATCCAGCCTGCAGGGCCACAGACCGTATATCCCGCGCCAGGCGTGCCTTTTGGATTGTCTTTCCTCGGGACCGCGTTTTCAGAATTCGATCTCATTGGCTTTGCATATGCCTATGAGCAGAAGACACAGACTCGGCTGGCTAGGAGGGCGTTCGCTGCAGCTATACCGAGGACCCAACTGAAGGACGTCGTGGGGGAAGAACATTGACCGGGAATCCCTTATAAACATTGACCGTGATTTCATTAGCACTATATCTGCACTATATGGCCTGAAATGTCAGTGGCCTTCACAGGATGAAGGGAACTTCGAAGCATGTCTCGATAGCTCAGTGGTAGAGCATGCGATTGCAGTAATGAGATATCGCAGGGTCCGGTGTTCGAACCACCGTCGGGACTCTTTTGTCAAAATATGCTACATGCTAGCAGTTGCAGTCAAGTTATCCACTTTCACAGAGTCGTGAGGAGCCCTCGGGGGGCAAACTATACCGTTACGATCGCGAGAGAGATAAGATTGTTTGATCGAGATCCGGCGCTTGTGAGAATTTGAAGAATTTTTGATCGTAAGTTTTTGCCAACTTGAACCGTACTCCCTAATTCCATACCCCATACCTCACAAGACCAGCCGTTCTTCAAGCTTTTGCTTGCTGTATCTCGGAACCAAGTCCAAACTGACTTTTGCTGGCCTTCGCACTGTAATTCTCCTTCCAGAACAACTTCACCATTTATCTCATGCATGGTAGTAGATTAGTGCACGGATGGATCGCTCTACCCTTCGATTTTCCTTCGATGAAGCTGCAGCGCCACTATTTGGTCCACGGCGTGGTACTCTTGTCATCGAGCGCCCTACTGGCCATACCATAACCTTGCAGACGCCTGCATTGCTCACAGGAACCTCGCGTGGCGTTGTACCGCATTTATCACGCGGCCACACCCGTGCCAGTGCAGCCATCGGTCTCCTACACGTCCCATTCGAGACGTTGTGAGTGAGTTTTGAAGCCTTCATCATTGACAACCACTAATTTTAATACCAGCCTTGAACATGTTCCGCCTGTCCCTACTCTACAACCTGGGCCGAATGCCCTGCACCGATTCCTTGGGTTCAACCCCGACCAACATATCCTTTCTGTCAGCATCCGCGATCCAGACGATCTACGCGATATGCCTCCGAATGGTAATCAGCACCTGGCTGCTAATAGTTTACGTGGTGTGCGGAAGGTATGCGATACGTGGTTTTACTTCTTTGTTCCAACTCTGAATTCATTTCTCCTATAGGTTTCCCCAGCAGATTGGACAAAATATGTCAACTCATGTACGCCTGACATTGTCGTCGCGCTCTCCGATACACCATATACCGCGCCGCCCTTCTCTCAGAAGAGACTCACGAAGAGTATCGAGCGATCAACAGCATGGCTTACAGCTTTTCTCTCTTCCAACGTAAACAATACCGCAACCAGTGCGAATACAACGCCTGATCCACCTGCACCAGCAGTCCTTGTTCATCTAGCAGGCTCAGCATCTCACCCCGCCCGTGCATCCTTCGCTGCATCCCTAACTGAGCCTCTTTCCCCATTGGAGGTGGCCGCTGTCGGAGGCCTCCCCAATCTCGACGCAGGCGTAGCAGGGTACACCATCGATCTCAAACCTCTCCGCAAAGTTGTTTCCGCCACCCAGGCCCCCTCTCCAGCCCAACCAAACACCGACGAAGAGACGACCGCCCTCATCCACACATCCCTATCTGCCCTTCCACAGAACAAGCCCCGCCTCGTCCATGGGACACATGGTCCCCATGACGTGCTTCGCCTCGTGCGGGACGTGGGTATAGACATTGTCGAGGCGAGATGGGCGGTAGACGCCGCCTCACATGGTATTGCCCTCGACTTTGCGTTCCCGGTGACTCAGGACGGAGCCGAAGGGCAGAAAAAGAAAGAGCTCGGGCACAACCTCTACGACGTGCGGTACCGTCTCGATTTCGCGCGACTGGCAGAGGCGTTCCGTGCCGCCTCTGAACCCGCGGAAGGCGGAACTAGAGTGTGCCCTTGTATCGCCTGCTCGCCTGTGCAGCCTCCTCAGCGCATCGTGCATGGCTCAGACCCTAGCGAAGCCGGCGGGGCGAACAGCCACAATGGGGGACAAGAGAAGGAGTACAATCCTCCCTCAACCCGGGCGTATCTGCATCATCTCCTACATACGCACGAAATGTCTGCTCACGCCTTGCTTGTTGCGCACAATCTCGCTGTTGTGGATGCGCTTCTGACTGGTGTACGAAATACACTCGACGCTGTCGGGCGGGATGGCTTTGCGGCAGAGGTGAGGCGGTTCCAGACAGCGTACAGCGAAGAGGGTGCAGTCGAGCAAGAAGCGAGATTTATGTGGGCGGAGGTTGAACGTGCGAGGGGGAAGGGAAGACTGGCGAGGGAGAAAGAGAAGGAACAACTGAAGGACCCCAATGGCGAGGTTGCGGCAAGCGCATAGATGGGTTGTTATCTACTTTACGTCTACCCTTTAGGTTGGAATTCACCGCCCTGATCTAAGTAGTAGCATGATAACATTCGAACACAAAGGTACGGCGTCTCGATAGCTCAGTGGTAGAGCATGCGATTGCAGTGATGGGATATCGCAGGGTCCGGTGTTCGAACCACCGTCGGGACTTCAGTCGGGGGCCCATGAGTTTTTGTTTAGGTTGACAGGGCCGGCATGCCAGTTTTTCAGGTCTGTCGGTCAGCGATGCCAGTCACTACCCAACGCCTCCTCTTCCGGGGTGTTTACCTGGAATTTCAACAATTTAGATGCTTTGCGATTGGCTGGGCTCCACGTTTCAACGTTTCAACCCCGAACTTAAATATACAGAGCCAACTCCCTATACGTCTTTAAAATCAGTTTCTACGGCTTTTCCTACCCTGTAATAATGGTGTGAGTTACCAGTAGTGCGTCCGCAGACTTCGTTTATAAGGCTGGAATTATGAGCAGGGTATCGCATGACGTAGTGAGTATACTATAAAATACATGATGCAATAATTGTAACAAACGAGGAGCCAAAAGGATAATGTATAAGCGCCGACAGCTGCGTTACTCTAAACTGTAAGATGGGGAGGAAGCTGTATCGGTCCGAGCTATAGTCCTAGATGAGTCTATAATGCTGTGGGCCAACGACTAAGATTGGTCCTCGTATCATTTACACGAGGACCAATTTCACGACGTGCCAGGAGGGGCTAGCGCTATCGATGCCGTAGCTCTCGTGCAAGTCGCCAACAAAGGATGAATGCAATCAGCGCCGACGCGCCACCCAACCTGTGGAGGGTCGAACCAGATCAGGTTCCGTTGAATGCAAGAGCCATAACAGCCCACCGGAAGATGTACACAACAGAATTCGACTGCCCTCCCCTTTCCGCCATTTCCTCCTTACTGACAACCTCCTTTAGCACCATACGTACAACCTCTGTGGCGTTGGAGCTTAGCGTGGCAGCGGTAGTGGGCAGAGGTCGAGGCGGCGGCGGGAGTATGTGGGCCTGAGGCTGTACGGGGTCAAAGATGGCGAATATAACCGCCGACAAGCCAGTCACCAGGAACTGCGGGATGACGATGAAGACGTTATGTATTCCCTAGAACGACATCAGCAAACAGAACACCTGGGTGAGAAGAAACCCAAGCTTACCAGAATGATCCCAGCTTTAGCACTCAGTCCGCTTCCACTCGTGTTGTTACCCCCGCTGCCGCCAGTACTCGACTCTGCTTCAACATCTTCCCACTCTGCATCTTCATCTTCCAGCTGGAGCCTGCTCACGCGCGCGTGGTGGTTCCCAAGCATAATGGGTTTAGGTGCCGGTGGCCCATCCTCGAGATCAGACTCATCGTCCGAAGTGGTGTTATGTTGTCCGTCCGAGTTGGGGAGGAACACAGCTGTCTCGCCTGCTGCCTCGGGATCGTCGAGGGGCGTGCGAGCGTCGGAGAGGAGAATAGAGTTGTGTGCGTTAGAGGCGGGGTCAGGGGTAGTAAGGATGGCTTCTGCGAGCTACGTGAAACATGAGGGTAGGGCAATAACTTGAGTAAAAAATGGCGTACGAGGGAGAAGGGCGCCCATTGTGTGATTGCCCAGGAAAAGCCAGTAACACTGATGAGAACCGTAGCACCTATCACCGACTCCGTGAACCTGAAGTTTGTGAATATCGGTCAGCTGCGAAGATTCCAACAGAGGGTGGGGAAAGGACGTACAGAGTAGCGAACATGCACCCCGCCAGCACAAGATGGCTTGCAGCCCAAAGTGTCCCAAGATTCACCTTCATTCGCTCAGGAATGCGTAACCACGCCCAATTACCCGTTTTTTCCGGAGGGCCCCCGGCACGCGAGTCCGCGCGCTGCCGCTGCGTGCGTGTGCGTGTGGCCGAGGTAGCGACAAAGGAGGGAAGCACGACGTTGAGGATGAGGGCAATGATGGAAGAGTAGAAGAGGGCCCGGGTGCCGAGACGTGTGGCCTCGGCGTCGCGATCGTCAGGCGTGATAGGTGCAGATATTGGTGTGGAACGCCTGTAAAGGTCACCAATATAGAGAGTTGTGTAGAACAGGATAGGAAACCAGGCAATCCATGCACTATGAACTGATATTAGTGAAAGAGAAGGGTATAAAGATGTCGATCGTACAAGAATTGTATTAGACACTGTAGATGTATGTAAATGAAATATTCATCAGGACGGATGTGAAGGAAACTCACTATCTGACGTATTACGGGCGGAAGTGTCAGCAGATTGGACCACAGTTCCTTTATTTCACGAACGAAACGGTTGGGTCGCTTTGCTGAGGAATGTTCAGCGCTCTCCAGAAGCACACGTTCCTTCACGAGGATAGCCATCGTGGTGTGGCCGGCAAGGAGGAGGATTGATACAATGACACTGAGTACCTCAAGCTCTGTGGTTCCCAGAAATGGGAACATTGTGGGCAGAGGAATGGTTCCAACAAAGAACCCAATGACGGCACCAATGCCGAGCATACGAGCTGCCCATGCATTTCCCGAGGCTTGAGCGGCTGGAGGCAACGTGTCGACAACTAGAGCCCGGTCCATGGCCATTACCGCGTTTATGGAGAAGTCGATGAGGTATATGGAAAGGACAGCGAGGACGATTGTCAAAGTCGTGTTGCTTGAGGAATCCCGGGTTGTGAAAATAGAGGCAAATCCGCGTGTGTACCCCAATAACAACATTGCAAGAATACAAACAACGGTGCCAGCCATCATAAAGGGTCGCCGTCGTCCGAAGCGCGAGGTAGAAGTGTCGGCTAATATGCCAATGAGTGGCTGCATGAAAAGCCCAGAAAGTGGTCCCGCGAGGAAAACCAACGACATGGCCGACTTGGAAAGGCCAAGAGAAATAAGGTAGGGCGACGCGTAGCCCATTTCCACAGACCAAAATATTTGCACGCCCAGCAGTCCAATGGTGATGACAGGAAGATGGGTCCACTTGGGTCCGACGATGAAGGCTTTTCCAGTAAACTTCTGCGTGCTGGGGGGGCCATCGACTGGTAGAGGAGCAAACCCTGTCATGGTATATCACAGCTTCCTAAGGGAGAATAAAAGTTGATTGTCAGTAGTGGTTTAGGTCTCGAGGTATACCTTTATCAACACACCAAAGCTACGGTGACCACCAACCAAGTTAAACCGACTCTGCAAGTACTTTTTGGCACAATTTGTAGATTAGATTATCTTTCAGTACAACTGTAGAGAAGCTGAGCATAAATTGAAGCCTCATCAACGGCAAGAACGTACGGATTGAAGTAGGTTAACTCAAGCAACCAAAACGATTATTCGAGCCTCACAGCACGTTGATGAGCTGTTTGATAAGGATATAAGCACAACATCAAAGAGGTTTCGTCTTTCCAGAACGCACTTTATAGACTCACCAACTCTCAGTCGACATGACGATGTGTAACGGTGAGGTCAGGAAATTCGGGTTCGTGACTGTCAGTCAAGAAAAATTGTTTACGTAAGTTGACCAGTATCGAACTCTCGCCTCGATCACGCCTCGACGTCTCGATAGCTAAGTGGTATAGCATGCGATTGCAGTCCTTCTCTATCGCAGGGTCCGGTGTTCGAACCACCGTCGGGACTACATGATGATGTATTGACTTTGTTGGGCTCCGTTTTTGGGGCTCGCCACCCCACCTCGCGCGTTGGCCAGCAGCTGGCTCAGGCTGCGACCACAAAGCTACGTGACACCATACGCTATGACCGTGACTCCGAGTGTCAACAGGTGGCGATCGTTCTCCATACTTGACCTGAATTTATCTGGATGCAGGTGGACTTGCTCAGCTGCCCCGAGCCTGTCAAAACTAGTAACACGAAGATTTTCGTTTCCTCGCTATCTTTTCTGGGCGTTCAATGAATACTTCTCGTTTGCAGATACACTGTCAAGCTATCAGGACGTCTTCAGCCAAAGGACTGCCAAAGGATATGTCCAGTCTTGCCTTCGCTGGTAGGTGATTTACGGCGTGTCTCTTGTGTTAAAGATCTGACAATGACTGTTAAATCGTAATTTGCGGCCCGGAATCCATGACTTTGGACGCTAGAAACGCAGTTGTTGAATGTCAATTGGCCATCATGCATCTTATACTGAATTGTATCTTCACACAGAGGCTTACAGGTATGATTTTTCTATGCATTCTATCGTTAGTACGAGACTAATGGATTGTTATCGAATCAGTTGGTAAATTCTAGACGGACGACTTGTGGTAGACAGGAGAAGTAGGCCCCATAGTACAACAATAATGCAGTCAGCCGCATGTTTAGCTTGACGCTGTTGTTTCGGCGGCGAGAAAGATTCATGTGCACCTTGTGTGCCGCACCATCATATTGGTGGGGTGGAAGTACATAATACAAATGCAATTAACACAACTTTAACCTTTGCCCTGCGATGGCCGGGCTCCTTTCTGTGAAGGTTGTCTAAGTTAAGTCTATCTATTCATGCCAGCGGTACTTCGGAAGGAGCAAGACAGGTGGAGCGGGACCACATTACAATTTGACGGTGTGTGAATTCTGTCACAGTGGAAGTACGAACCGTGGCGGCAGGTGAGTAAAAGTGGGTGGGCGAGCTGATAAAGAATATATCGTAACCTATCAATTCATGGTCGAGCTAGGGGGAGACCTTCATCAGTAGTTATTGTTAATCTGGCATGTGAATTGCTCACTGAGCTGTTCCTTGCGATAGAACCAAAAGTAACCTGCGACAATGATAAGCTGACAGAGGAGTGCAATCCAAAATAATGGCAAGGCCATGGGGCTCCCTGACCATAATTGAGCACATGGACGAACATGCATGCGTAGAACGGACCTGATAGTCCGTTGGAAAAATTCCACGTGGCCGCATCTGGAAATACAGTGCTAGGTCCGAGACGGTCAGGCGCAGATGCTCGCGCAACCATAACACAAATAGACCCAATAATCTGAGAGAATGCAAGGGTAGCACAGACATGGAGTCGAGAGAGCGCCTGCGAGCGGGTGTAAGTAAGGGGTATGCAAACAGGTAGAGTAACACAAACCTGAAGAAGGATCACGCCCAAGCCGAGATTCTGCACGGCATCCAAAACACCGAGCCATAGCCACAACGAAATACCAAGGTAGGGCCCTGCGCTTCCAGCCCAAGGTATGTATAATGCAAGAGAAGAGGTACCCCAGAGCATCTAAGTATATGCTCAGCAATGAAAGAAAAACAAGAGGGCTGAAATCATACCTGACACCACCTCGGGGCCCCGAGACCAACCGCAAATACAGGAAGCAACCAAGTGTGGGTTTTACTGAAGTGCGTCAGCACGAGCAGCATGCCTGCCCAGACAAACACAAAGAAAGTGAGTACTAGGAGAAGAATCTCCCATTTCGGAATATCCACACTCCAAAGATAACTCCAATTACGACCATAAGGCTACAAAGAAACTACGTCAACCGGCAAGACAGCGAAGGTCAATGAACACAACGTACACCGCTCAGCCAATAATCACGCAGGATTTCGGAAGTGAGAAACCAGAGCACAAGCTTTCGCCGCATTAGTGTTTGTAGGAAATGAGGAATATTTGGGGGTGTTTGTCGGTAGTAATCTGTAGGGGGCCATTAGGCTGTATGCACGATGATAGGCTTATTCTTTACCAGGAAGTCCACGTAGCATCACGTATGCAAGTACGAAACTCAAGATTGACAGCGGCCACACAATCATAACAACCCACCACGGTTGGACAAAATCGTCAACCATGCCGTTGAGAGTGTATCCCCAGTACCAGAGGGCCGCGACCCAGATTTGTTGAGAACCCTGGACCATGCACGCCCGCAGTGTCCATACCTCAGAAGCTGCACCCTGAAAAGTGGTTTGAGCACCAAGACTGCGACATGATGT
>JABCKT010006699.1:0-24928 GCA_018858115.1 Tephrocybe rancida | reverse complement strand
TATATTAAATTAAATTTTCGCCCCGACCGATTCCGCCGCTGTCCAAAAGTAGCGGTGACTAAGCGCACAGCACCATACAGTGGGTCAACGATAGAGCAAGCCAAATATCCAAACTCCGCGATGACCTCCTCGAGCAAGGCACCGCTCGGTGCAACCTATTTCCCTCCCGTCTTCCTATTCTTTCTTGCGCATCCGTATTCCGATACCGTACATATATACCTGCGGGATGCGAGAGGCAAATTTCCTTGTCTCACGCAATTCCTCGCAGGTCCGTAGTATTTTTTCCTTCTTATTCTCGTCTCACGCAATTCCTCGCAGGATTGCCTTCGTCTCCGGACGCTCCTTTCTTTCTATTAGCACGAGGCGCACCTACTCCACGGGGCAGAAGTCATTCATCAACTTTGCAGTCCTCCACGGGTTTTGTGATCGTGACGGATGACATAGCAGTCGAGCCAACAATCAAAAGTTGTTGCCCCCCGTATCACTCCTTCAAGCTCCCTCATTCCCTCACGGCGTTCTCAAAGCGTTGAACGACACATGTGAGAGATCCGCGGAGGACGTGGGAGAGATCTGTCCGGATGACTTGTGATTCTTCGACTGAGCGCTCACGTGTAAGGTGTCGAGGATTGCTAAGTGCGACACCAGGTGTTGCAACAGAACATTGAGGTGTCGCAAATGAAAAGTGTGTGTCGGATCTGGTCTGTCCCGCAGTTTTAGCAAGCATCAAGGCAGCTGCAACACGAACTTCGCGTGCCTCTAACTTGCGGGGCCGATCTGTCTTTGGGTTGACATGGTATGGATCTCCAAATTTCTCAAAGTACGCGAGGATTCGAGCCACGGTGGTACGATGTAAGCCAATTTTGGATGCGACATCTTTATTCTCGTGTCCGACTCGGGAGTCGGAGGTACTGCACAATACGTGCAATTTTGATAGGGGATGTGTAGACCATAGTGATATGATGAAGGTTTGAGTGATTGGTTGGGGCCCCACTGCAAGATGCATTGTGTATTGCCCTCAACTCGGTGAAAACCTCATGCTCACAAGGATTGCACATGGATTTTTGCAATGTGGCCTCCACCATGCCCTCAAACTTGTTTCAATTCAGCTCAAACTTGTTTATGAGTTATGTTAGACCTATATGAGTACTTAATACACGTTGCAGTGTTCATACTGCATGATAATGAGATTCTGAGAAACGCGAACGCGTTATTTACATTATGTGGTTCGGACTGTGCAATACATTTGGACGCCACTGTTCTTATAAACTGCCCCCATGTCGAATGGTTAGTCCTCACCTACCCACCATGTTTGGGAAACTTTCTGTCCTTTGTGCCGCCGCTGTCAGCCTTGTAGGGCCCGCCAGCGCAGTGACGGTCGGACCTGTCGGCGACCTCGTCGTTTCCAACAAGGTGATCGCCCCAGATGGTATCCCTCGCTCGTGCGTTTTGTTTTATGTATCTCTCAGTGCTACCCATGCTGATCGTTCTACAAGGTCTGTGCTGGCTGGAGGCACCTTCCCTGGCCCTGTCATCTCCGGGAAAAAGGTGGGCAGTCGAGATTTGAGGAACGCACCGATGATTGACTTGAAACCACAGGGAGATCGCTTCACATTGAATGTAACCAATTCTTTGACAGATCCTACCATGCTACGAGCTACAACTATCGTAAGCACTGTCTAGTTTGCCTTCATCTGTCCATCCTTCTGACGCTGGTTTGCAGCACTGGCACGGTATATTCCAGAACGGTACCAACATCGCGGACGGACCGGCGATGGTGACACAGTGCCCAATTATTCCTGATGACTACTTCGTATACGACTTCAACGTGTACGACCAGGCAGGAACCTTCTGGTACCACTCGCATTATTGTGAGTGTATTTTCATATGAGCGCGGGACTGAACCGACGAATTGATCCTCTCAGCCACGCAATACTGTGATGGCCTTCGCGGAGCCTTTGTTATCTACGACGACGACGATCCATACCAGGACCTGTACGACATTGACGACGGTAGTACATTGGATTTTCACACTCTCCTTCACTCATTTTGTCGCAGAATCAACGATCATCACGCTGGCTGACTGGTACCGCGAGGTTGCACCCGAAAAGCCTGCTCAACCGCTTACGACTCTCATCAACGGTCTCGGGCGAACCCTCAACGGAACCACCTCTGAATTGGCTGTCATCAATGTCGAGTCCGACAAGACATACCGCTTCCGCCTCATTGGCCTCTCATGCGATGCACCCTACAACTTCACGATCCACAATCATAAGATGACCATCGTCGAAACCGACGGAGAGTACACGGCTCCAATTGTCGTCGATTCCCTCTGGGTATACGCGGGCCAGCGCTATTCGGTCATCGTGCACGCCAACCAGCCCGTCAACAATTACTGGATCCGCGCGGACCCCCTGAGCACCAGGGGCCCCTCAGGATTTGATGGCGGCCGCAACTCTGCGATCTTCAGGTACGTAGGAGCAAATACGACAGAGGAACCCAAGACAAACGGAATTTCCGCTCGCCCGCTCAACGAGGACAATCTCCATGCACTGGTGCACCCGGAGCCCCCAGGCTGCCCAGAACCTGGCGGTGCAGATATGGTCATACCCATCCGGCAGAGGTACCACGAAGATACGAAACTCTTCGACATCAACAACGTCACGTATACTTCGCCGAGTGTCCCAGTTCTCTTGCAAATCCTCAACGGCACCTACGATGCCGAAGATTTGATGCCGAAAGGAAGTGTGTACAAGCTCAAGCCGAATTCGTCGATTGAGTTGCAGTTCCATGGCCTCAGTCGAGGTGGACCGGTGAGTGTAACTTTCCTCTCACGTGAGAAACAACATTCTGACGATTTTATCGCAGCACCCTTTCCATCTGCATGGCGTGCGTCTCCACATCAAAATATATTGCTTAACAACTCTAATTATGTTCTTCATACAGCATGCGTTCTATGTCGTCAAAAACGCGCACAGCCCCAGCTTCAACTGGGCTAACCCCGTCATTCGGGATACTGTGACCACGGGCTTCGATAACAACCTCACTGTCATCCGCTTCTTCACTGACAACTCTGGCCCCTGGTTCCTCCACTGGTAAGTATTGTGTCTGTGTCACGGTCTTGCCACAGCATCTCACAAACCCGAGTTTAGCCACACCGATTGGCACATTGATCTGTGAGTAGTGTATGCCTACAACGGGTGGCTGGCCATGCTAAATTTCTTCGACTTGCAGTGGTCTGGCAATCGTCTTCGCCGAAGATCCAGAGGGTATGCAAGCACATCAGAAACCTATTCCGCGTACGTCTCCCGCCCTTGCAACGCTCCACTGATCGACTAACAGTCATCTACAGCACCATTCTTCGAGCTTTGCCCGAAATTCAATAAATCAAACCCTGACCTTGAACTTGGATCCCAGAAAGAATCAGTTCTGGTTAAATCGGGAAAAAACGAGACATATCGAGTAGGTGTTAAGAATCAGACCCCTATGTCACACAGAATCCCTGCTACTCTGTAGAGGCCCTCGTTCGGTTCTGGTCCGGTTCTGGTTCTGGTTCGGGCTCTGCTAAGGCTCTGCACTGTCAGTCCAGTTCTCGGTTCTCCCAAAACTGGAATTTTGAGAACCGGGTAAGAACCGGTTCGAACCGCGAACCAAATGAAACTTTTCCTGCCTCCACAAACTCCAAAACTTACCTCAAACACGCCACAAATGCATCGGAAGAAGACACTTGGGATACAAGTGGCGTGTGAGTTATCTCGGCAATTGCCGAAACAACGTTCAACGCTGTTTTGAACATAGCTTGCGTAGGTTTGAATCCGTCGATCTACTCTGCCTGGGGAGACTAGGTTGAATCAGCTTTATTCTTCGCCAAGGCCTGTGTGAAACTGTGAATTGAGATCAGCCAACATTTTGGTATTTTCTTTTTACTCACCCCCGCTAGTTATTGATGCAGTAAGGAAGGTCTCCCGTGACGCTTTGAAGAGGAATGACAGATGATGTACTATTGACAAGCTCACGCCCCCCCCCCCCCGCTGCACTGATTATGGTTGGTGTTTCGCTTCCTCGTGAGGGTGCCACCACAGTGGGTTTCACCGAAGAAGCTGGCGGTCCATGTGCCCTGTTTGAAAAGACGCTTCATTTTTTGAAATGGAGAGATCGTTTGTTAATCGATACTCCTTGGAGTGCGCAAACTGGCGATGTATATCATGTTGCCATGCAGACAACGACGAAAATTAGCCTTTACGTCTTGGAACAAGGAAATATAAGCTCAAGAAAGACAAGTTCAAATCTACGGCTTGTTGCTGGCTTCAACATGAGATCGGGTTTCATTGAAGCAAGTCACCGATTTGCACATATATAGGGCAACCGCTCAGCTTCAAGTTCAAGCGTTCACCGTCCAATGGTAGCACTGAGCAATGACAACTCAGGTTGTTGACAATGAAGAAATTACCGACCCGACCCGGTCCGCAGCATTCGGGCTCCTCGGATCATCGAACCACACTTGGAATTTGACTGGATTCTGGAACAGTTGACATTTGGCAGTGTTCATGATGTTACCGTTGTTTCACCAACGCACAACGTCCATCCGCCAGTCAATTCCTCAGTCCATATTCAGGCGCTTCTTTTCAGCGTATTAGGCCCCCGTAATTCGTGTATGAAAGGCTCATTTTCTCTTCACAGCACCAGACGGCGCCGCGCTAAACGCATCAAGTTTGTTCTGCTCTATTATGCCCAACCCTGATATCTCCCTCATCAACTAGCATCGATGCCTTCTGTCCGAGTCGAACATTTTTCTAAGTCTGTCGAGGAACCCGGCACATTCGAATGTAGTCAGGGCAGAAACAATGAAGATTCTCACAAAATTCTGGGTCAGCAACGACACATCTGATCCTTGATATTTCGTCTCAGAACTTAGTTGTCAAGTTTGGTCAAAGTCTGGCTACGGGGCTGGGGCGAGAAGCAGATTTCAATACGTGCCCAGAAACCGAAGACAGCCTCGATGACACATTGACAATAACTCCACCTATCATGGATGCTGTCCCCATGAGTCGGGGACAGCCCGGCGCCCCCGATCAAGGCAATACTTCCGAAGTCGACAAGTGAACCCAGCTATATATCTAGTCCTTCAAGAACATCCGAAGCGTAGGCTACACGCACCTCACAGGCAACCCCTACAACCTCCAAGACCCCATGGCCACAGTAGGTGAAATATATGGGCCGTTCCTTGCAGGTATGTCACCGTTCACCCTCTACAAGAGACGAGTCTAATTACATTACCGTGCATCTTTGATTAGGCGTGATGGGCAGTCTTGGGTACATTGGTTTCACCCAAATGCTTGACCCTCAACTTATCTTCTCGCAGCCTCTTCGGAGTAACGTGCTCGCAAACGGTCTACTACTTCCGCAACTATCCTCGCGATCACAGTCTCTTGAAATCAGTGGCAAGTAGCCTCCAAGTTGTGGGCGTTACCGTGTCTCATTTCACAATTTTGACATCTACAGGTTGCGTTCCTCTTGTGTGTTTTATCTGTCAATTGACGACTTAAGCCTGAACGCACCGCAGCCTGCTCGAAACCGCGCATGTGGCATTCCTTTCACAGGCGATATACAACCTTTGTATTATTTTTAAACTGCCGGAAAACGCGCCTTTGGCGCTCACTATTACCCTGTAAGTCGTGTATCGTTGACTTTTAAAATCACTCTAACCCCCTGTCGTCCAGGGGATTTGCAGTAGGCCATGGATTCAAAGTCGAGATGAGTGCTGATCAATTATTTCTCCCTCGTAGGGCATGGTCACAGTTACTGTACATATATCCAAACATTACCTGGCTCTTCTCCTGGTCTAATCGATCATGCAGGTAATCGTCACCTCCACCATCCAATGGTTCGCTTTCACCCTCATCTCCTATTGCTTCTACGAGTGACTTGAACACTTGCAGTTTTTATGCGTGGAGGGTCTACCGTAGTACGTTCTTAGGTCACAGGTCTGACTCTCCATGTCTCATCGTTTGACAGTTAGCACTGGACATCCCTTAGGAAGAATCAGCGTTGCATTCATAGTGCGCCTTCTGTCCACCTTTTTTCTGTATTTCTCCTAATCGTGAACCGGGTTTCCTAGCTTGTTACATCTCTTGGGCAATTGGGTGAGTAGACGCTCGTAAGTCTGTCGCGTAACCACACTGAGGTCCTCAACAGCTTCTGGATTTAGTGAGCCATACACATACCTTCATTACAACCTACAGCAGCCTAAACAGACCGTGTTTCCAAACAACAGTCACCAACGCACTTCTGTGCGTGCACCTTGTCGAGGACCCTTTGTCCTGACTAATACCCACTAGCTACGGATACCCCTCAGTTGAGTCCATGAGAGGACAGCTTCAACGGGTGAGTCATCAAACGTAATGGCGAATGTTCTGCGCTGAAGACAAATTTCCGCAGGACTCGTATTCGGCTAACTTGATCGTGTCGATCATCTGCGATCTTGCCATCAGTCTGTCACTGGTGTTTTTCCTCAATAAGATGCGTTCGGGGTTTCGCAAGTAAGCCTCCATTTGTGCCTCTACTTCTCACCAAAGTAAAGAGTTGTGTAGCTCCGAGAACCTCATCAACCGTCTGGTATTGTTTAGGTATGGTCTTTCCCATGTCGACAGCAAGGCCATTGACAATTACCGTGCAGCATCAACGTTGGGCTTGTAACGAGTGCCATCGCAACATGTACACTTGTAACTGTAAGTCCTAGTGCGCTCGATAGCGCACGACGCCTGAGGTCGATGTCGCAGTATTATGCTACGCCACCCACAAGTCTTCTATACACTGGTACGCCCTGTACAAACCCTTGCTCCTCGCCGCTGACACTTGGTGCATCCAGTGTATATCGGGATCAGCGGCAAATGTCCGTGCCGTTTTCCCCCCGTTTTGATTGTGCTGCTGCTGACACTCATATTAAGTCTATGTGAACTCGATGCTGGTAAGCAAAATCATGTTGTCTGAGGCTTCGAATGTTACTGATAACTCAATGCGCAGGTAACGTCAGTCTGCAGAAACAAAAGCCATCTCGAAACGCGTTTAACTCTACGGCAGGTTGAACTCACGCGAAAGGGCCCGCGAGATGCTCGGGACGGCGCAGGACATCCCGCTGAAGGACATGCGGGCTTAGGGTGATTTACACCAGTTTTACCTTACGCACAGCCTGATGGTGCTAAGCTAGGTCGGGTGTGAGGGGTGGAGTTTGACTGAAATTTAGGATTCAGCAGGCGCAAAACGGCATAGTATAAGAAGCATCGCTGATATGGGCAACTAGACGTAAAGTTGTATCTTACTATGGCGCTTCGATATCTGTCTTGGAGCAACAATCGATGTTACTCGTTGCAGTATGCATTCCGACATTCTCCTCTGCTGTAAGGATTCAACTCGACACTTCGACTTTGTGATTCCTCAGACTTCGTTTTGACCGACGGATCAAGAACAAATCGGATCTTTTGGTTGAGTTTGTGGTTGATGTGCCTGATTAGGATACGTAGGTCTGGATGCTGTCTGGGGAGCCGATTTGGGTCCAGTTGTTCAACGGGCGGCTCTGAGTCTTGTGTCGTCTCGTGTCCTGCCACTTGTTCTCCACGCAGAGCTCATCTTCCATCCATAGATCGTACTCAGGCAGCTGGCTGCGATGTAGTTTGTACTATTTCAAGAGCTTCGCAT
Source organism: Tephrocybe rancida (assembly GCA_018858115.1). Classification (NCBI taxonomy): domain Eukaryota; kingdom Fungi; phylum Basidiomycota; class Agaricomycetes; order Agaricales; family Lyophyllaceae; genus Tephrocybe; species Tephrocybe rancida. The sequence continues at coordinate 17,236 of JABCKT010006699.1, read as the reverse complement.
CAGATCACCGGGGTGGGTTAGACTCGGGTTCGATCCTCTCTGCTGAATTCCTGATTTGCGTTCATTGCTTCTGGGAGCAGAATCAATCTCTAGTCCTGATCCGAATTCGCACTGCGGCCTTCACGCATCTTTTGGGCCCCTCGGGCATTTCATATTACCTTTGTTACAACGTATAAGCACCTATACACCTACCACATGAAATAAGGACAGAGATCATGAACGAAACTGTGAAGGAGCTATATGGACCACTGCTTTCAGGTGCGCACTCCCTTCCAGTGGCCACGATGAAGTGAACCTCACCTTGCCCCCTTCTGCCTAGGCACAATGGCCAGCCTTGTGTATGGCGATTTCCGTCAATTTCTCGGCGTCCACTCATCTGTAAATGTAGCCTGTTCGGAATTACGTGCTCGCAAACGGTTTACTACTACCGCACCTACCCCCATGATCACAGGTTCTTGAAGGCCGTAGTAAGTGGTGTCTCCCGCGTCGTCGCCGTTGTTGTGTTGACCTCACAATTTTGCAACCCACAGGTTATGTTCCTTTTGTATGTTTCTGCAGTGAATCACGGAGGCTTCAACTGATTGAGCTGAAGCCTACTAGAGGCCGGACATATGGCCTTGATCGCAGAAACCGTACATCATATTTTCATCGTATTCAAACTGGTCGAAAATGCACCATCATCATTCCGCCTCACGCCGTAAGTAACATACTATTGTCATGTCTATAAAGCTTCCTCAACCCAATTTTACAGGGGAAGCGCAGTACGTGACGTGAGTGATAGCTCAAACGAATACTGAAGCTGATTTCACCACAGGGGATGGTGATCCTCACAGTACGTCCCGTCACATGATGTTATTGATCGTTTCTTATCGATTGACGCACAGGTTGTCGTTACCTCCGCCGTTCAAAGGTAGTAGCCCACTCCACTTTCCCATTGTCAATTAAGTATTCTAAGGATTTATGGTGCTAGCTTCTACGCATGGAGAATATACCGCGGTACGTTCTCATGGCCGGCATTTCCGCGTTTCTCATTGTTTTCTAGTCAGCGCTACGCATTTCTTAAGGAGGTATATCGTTGCATTGATAGTACGCCCTTTCTCGACTCCTTCAAACCGGGCTCTCATCTTCAAACAAACTCGTATTGACAGTTCGCCACCAGCTTTGCCCAATTAGGTGAGTTGCATTGCTTTCGGCCAACGGAACAACAAACCGAGGTTTTCAACAGGTTCTGGGCTTGGTGAGGTATTCTCCCATTGAATCCTCTAGTCACTCACCGCACACCCCTTCCCATCTGCAATTAGCGACATGTGTCTTTCTGTTCGTGAACTTCTTGTCATATCTTCATGAGAAGCGTTAACCATTTGAAATAGCTTTAGATACCCCTCGGTAGGATCTTTGAGAAGCAAGTTGGAACGAGTCAGTATAATTCCAGTTCCCAGCCCTGGCGACGAATGGCCCGTACTAAAGGCATACTTAGAGCTCGTACTCGTCTACTTTGATTTTGTCGATCATTTGCGACATGATCATCAGCATATCTTTGGTCTACCTTCTCAAGACGATGCGCACGGGACTCAGAAAGTACACTGTCGCACGAACTTAACCGACCCAAGAGACTCACCTCTTGTGTAGCTCGGAGAACGTTATCAATCGTCTCGTACTGTTTAGGTAGGTCTCTCCCGCTGGTGTTGGAACCTGACAGCAAACACGGCTTAGCATCAACGTCGGGCTCTTGACCAGTGCCATTGCAACATGCACCCTCATTACCGTGAGTGCGCCAATCCCCGTATCGCCAGCGTTGCGTTGAGCCAACCATCACCTCAGTACTTTGTTGTTCCGAACCTTATATTTGCTGGTACGCCCCGTGCGGACCTCACGCCTTGTCGACTAATCCGCCCACCTTACAATTAGGGCTTCATGCGATAAGCGGTAAAGGTATGACCATCGTCTGGTTCGAACCGATATACGTTGCTAGCTGATACTCTCCCAACATGAAGTCTACGTGAACTCAATGCTGGTGAGCAAGCAGGTGGTCGGTTCACGTCGGTGCGTTGATTGATATTATCCATGAATTCCGCAGGTCTCGTACGTCCGTTTTGTAATTCTCCAAAAGCCTTGTGATATTTACTTCGTGCAGATTGAATTCGCGCGTCAAGTCCCGAGAAATGCTCAATGGGACGTGCGAGTTCCCGCTCGATGACTTGGAAAAAACGCAAGATCACAGTATCCATTCACAGCTGGTAAGCAGGGCCATCTATTACTGTATACAAAGCTCGGGAGTCATAAATTATGTGCAGGTGACTTCCGCGGAAAAGCCCATCCGAACATGATGAAGCTTGGAGTCCTATGTCTAACTTTTGACGAGAAGTCACGCCGAGAGGGAAATGGGAAGGGGAACATGACAAGAGGTCTGTTCGATTCAGAAGTGGTGTGTATTCGATACTAGTAAGCCCAGCATCAGTTACGAAAGACATGATATCAAGCATGGCAACTTCACGGCATGACACTAGGTCAAATTTTGTATCGCTTCAAACCATTTGCCGTCTCCTGCATTTGTCTGAAACCTGAGTCGCGGAATAGGGAGATGTTTGTGCAAGGATCATGCAGTCAACTGATCCCTCTAGCGGAGGCATGAAGCTTGAAGGACACAACATAACATATAATTGATATCGACCCGTAATTCGAAGAGTGAAAACAAAAAGTCGTTCGAGGAGAGCGGAAGGTTGAAGGAGTAATTGCGGAAGGGAAAAGAGGAGTGACAGGATCAAACGACGGGGTTCCGCTCTGTCACGGGGAAGTGAGGTGTGGAAATTGACACAAGGCAGGGTAGAAATGATAGAGGTAACAGAGCGAAGACCTACATCCGCCTCTAGTTAAGGCGGTCACACCTGGCCGAGTACACCATGGGACAGTACTTATCCAGTATCATCTGCGAAAGCCTGTGTGTGTGTTGATTAGTAACACGTCAAAGGGAGACCGGGCAGACTCAATGCCACAAGAGAAAAGAAGTCGCCGCGTGTAACACACCGACGCCCTCGGAGAACAAGGGCACGAACCACACCGAAACGAAAATGAACGCGGCCGAGTGGGCCAATGACAATGACAACACGGATCTCGGAGAGAAAACTACACAAAGAAAACGAGGAGTTCAGCGCAGAGAACGCCGCATCGCGAAGGATAGACTAAATAGCAAAAAGTGGGAAGGAGAAGAAAAATAAAGCCCCCAAAAGAAATGAACTCAACTGTAAACAGACGAAAGACGTACCATCCTAGCACCATTCGGCAGTAGTCCCTCGTCCTCAACACGCTCTCGAACTCGGCCAGATTGCTCTCCATGCGCGACAGGGTGCACTCTCGGAAGACTCAAGCAGGGAGCTCGATGATTCTTGTATGGATACAAGTGTGCGTTATTTGTACATATTTTTTTAGCAATGAGAGGTGCAGGATAGGGTTAACGGGGACGGAGGGGAGATCGCAATTTCGCAATGGGAGAGATGAAGAGGCCACTGGCACATTATGATCATGACGTCATAAATTTAAAACGAACAAACATTTATTTTACATAACGCATCGGAGAAGTTCGGACAATTGTCTGTCCACGAACTTGGACGACAAGCTTTTTTCCATCCGAAGTGCTCCTCCTCGGATCGACCTTCGAAATTCGAACTTGATTCGAAAAGAATGCAGAGTTCTCAATGTCATGTCTGGTTACGCTATGTCCCGGCTGTGTGACCTTGATCTGTAGAGCGCTACGACGACCTTCGATGGGCTAAGCCTGGTACTTCTGTACCCTCCTCCTACAAGGCTCTCCAAGGCCAATAGACGAAGAATCTTGACTATGTATTGGATGCGGCGCTGGTTTTGAACCTCTTTCTTCAAATCGAGTTCAGGTTTTTTGTCACTTGCGTTAATGTGGTACGTTTTGTTCGGATCGTAAAGATTGATGGAAACCTAATGAGATGAAGTCAAACCAAAGGCTCGGAATAGAATCCTCTTGACATCGAACTACTCTGAAGATGGCGGTCGCGTACATCACACATCACCGATCAAGACGGGTTGGCTGTGTTGTATTTATCATTCAATCCTTCCGGCAGAAATGTAGAGGACCGCAATTCAACCAGGCAACCTTCACAGCTTACCTTGACCAAGAAAGAAACTCCCGCCAACACATACATTCTGTCAGCGTGAGATATCCTCATACTTGCTCTTGTCATGGCACACAGGACGTAAGCACCACAATCGACGGCAGCATGGTCTATTCTTTTTATAGGCAAGTATCTCTTGTTCTTCGCAACCAAATTATAATTATAACTGATGCCTTTGCAGTGTGCAGCTGCATCCTGATCATATCAAGTGCGTTGATCCAGGCGTTCTGAGCGTCTGATGAGTAAACAATCACCGCAGTTTCTCGCCACTCCACATCTTACTGTACGCCCTACTTAGCTCGCGCATCTCACCCTCTGACATCCCCCTACATCAGATTTCATACAATTTTTGGTAGAGGTCGGTGTAGTCCGGCTGAAACGCCGACGGACCGTCATCATGTGAACTCGATGCTGGTAAGCCCAGGATAGTACAAGGACAGGCTAAGTCTGATACAACATGGCTCGCATTCAGGTTGCGTACGTCGATTATCCGCTCTCGAAATCTTTCGGACCAATTCACATGGTGACGTGTCATGACGTGCGAAATGCGCGAGCTCGAGGATGTGCTGGATATCTCGCTCAGGAACGCTTTCAGTCCCAAGGTAACGGATGAATAACCTGTTTGTTCACGTCGGCCGTCGAATTCTGAAGATGAAAAAATGGGCGTCGGAGAGAGGACCACTAGTGCGAGAAGGCCCTACTTATTCCGATTGCTATTTTTTTTTTTTTTTTTTTTTTTTTTCAACTTCAGCTTCCGCCAACCGCATGTCCCCTTACTCTGTCTTATTTGACCCCCTCAATCCTACTCATTGGATAAGATCCATCTTTATCCATCTTGCCGCACGAGTCGGAACATTCGAAAATATCTCGAAATTCCTAACTTCCGAGGCGTCTAAGTGTTGTCAGTTGACCGGCAACTTGATTTTACAGACTCTGCCACTCTCACGAGACACTGATGAAAACCCACTAGATTTCGAACCTGGCAAAGAATAGTTTAGATCGCTCCTCAACCAATGCGAAGCATCACCGGGGTTGTCCCTCCGTTCTAAAGAGCTCCAGATGCTCAAGAAATGATCTATGTCTGTGCTAGATTGCTGGATATGCAATGCCGCCTGTGGGGGCCTTGACACGCCGTGCAAGGTCGCGCTTAAATTCAGCGTCTGATCATCATCGATCATCCATGATGCACCGGCTTTCTCCTTCCTGTGGGATTGTTTCTGAGCGCAATTCGGATGCATAGCAGCTTTATTATGAACGTGCTTCTGATATCTATTACACAACTACTACCTTCATGAGCACTCCCGTCAACGAACTATATGCTCCACTGCTCGCAGGTGTGTGTCTCCAACGTGTTCCAGCCAGTCGCGAAGCAATTCTCAATCTTTCATTCTGCGTAGCCGTGATGAGCAGCCTTGCGTACGCTGATTCCTTTTGAATCTTTGGCTGTCCGTTTATCTACGATTCTAGTCTTTTTGGAGTTACATGCTCGCAAACGGTTTATTATTTCCGCACCTATCCTTGTGATCACAGGTTCTTGAAGGTGGTGGTGAGTGGTATCGCATCCTTATCGTTATTTTTGATGACCATGACTATCCCCCAGATTACGTGTCTCTTGTAAATCTTACGAGTCCATCATTTTGAGACGACAACAATGCTTACTGAACACATCTCAGTCTGCTGGAAGCCACACATACCATCCTGCTTGCAGAAACGACAAACCACACCTATATTATTTCCAAACTGCCGGAGAATACATCCTTGGTGTTCCTTGTCACTCCGTAAGTAGCATACCATCTATCTATCGCATGCCTCCGTCAACCGTCCATTTGTGTAGTGGATGTGCAGTACGTGAAGTCTGGTCCAGCTCATGAAGAGTGCTGAGCAAGGATTCTTCGCAGAGCATCATAACAATCACCGTCTGTAGTCATCTTCTCTGGTTTCGGCCTTCATCTAATTATATATGATCATTTGCCATAAACCAGGTTCTTGTCACATCTGCCGTCCAGAGGTTCGCTCCCTTTCCTTGTTGGTGATTAATTGGTGCTGTATCGAAGGATTCCTACATCGACAGCTTCTACGCATGGAGAATTTACCGCCGTGAGTGCCATGATCCGGCGTTTTTCCGTTTCTCATTGATCATTGTTCGATAGTCAGCAGTGGGCATTCAGTGCGGTGGTTGATCGTTGCATTCATTGTGCGTCCTCCGATGATCGGCTCTTTATTAAGGCACTTAGTTTGTGACTGTATTTTAGTTTGCCACGAGCCTCGCCCAATTGGGTGAGAAGTCAAGTCCCGTCAGTGTCTCAACGACACGCTGATGTTTTTTCAACAGGTTCTGGACTTGGTGAGCCATGTGTCTAAGACTCTTCAGTGCTCTCATGAGTCGATAAACAGGGGCAAGTATCCGCTTGTGTGTGCAAATTGCAATATCTCTATGGTCAGCCTTGACTGGCTTCAACAGATATGGATATCCCTTGCTTGAGACCACAAGGATCGGGGTTTGGCGGGTGCGTCGTATATTTCCTCCAGTATGTTTACTGTGTGGTATGTGTTTAAGCTTTTTTTCAGGACTTGTACTCGGCGTGTTTAGTCATGTCGATTATTTGCGACATGGTCATCAGCCTGTCCATGGTCTACTTCCTCAATAAGCTGCGCTCAGGCTTCAGAAGGTACGTCTCTGAGTCTCCGCACTACATGATGCGTAATCATTACCCAGCTCCGAGAACGTTATCAACTGTCTGGTACTGTTCAGGCAGGGTTTCTTCATGTTTGTTTTACCGCAATCGTTGACAAGGACCATACAGCATCAATGTCGGGCTTTTGACAGGTGCCATTGCAATATGCAGCCTCATCAGCGTGAGTGTGCTAACCTCACATTGTGCTACCAGTCGTTGATGCCGGCATCATTTATCTCAGTACCTCGCCACTCCTGGTCTGGTGTTTTCTGGTATGCCTGCATAACTCCCAAGTATCAGCCTCCTTTGATGTACTCTTGAATTAGGCCTCAATGCAATTAGTGGTACGGGTATGTGCTACCTCACTCGAATTTATATTCTAATTGAACACTGAGGCTATCCACTTTTAAGTTTACGTGAACTCGATGCTTGTAAGCTAGCCTACCTCGTCAGCGAAGGCTCATCCTAAGATAATTTATGCAGGTCACGTACGTGAAACAGCTATTTCATTCTCTGCATGCGTGCGTCTGACTCTTATACGCAGTTTGAATTCGCGCGTCAAATCCCGCGAAATGCTCCAGGACTCGTACGAAATCTCATTCAATGACTTGCGAGCGACAGAAGGCCATGACACTGAACCTGTCGCTGAGATTGTGCTAGCGAAGCTAGATGGTGCTTGAGAGCTTGAGAGAGAAACTTTCCCAATTTGTTCATTGTACCGCACCGGGGTGGGATTGACATTCTGAGCCTCCTATATATACTCCTTACCTATCTCAATCAGCATCAGCCACAACTGAAGGTCCTATTATCGTATCATATGGGCTTGAGAACGGCCCAAGACTCAGACACTATGTCACATCAACGTGTATGCAGGTGGCGCAAGCATTGAGGGCCGCGATTTATTCTGCCGGAAGATTGTCGCAAGTAACCCTGTTGGCTGGGCGCCAACGATTGTTCATGAGACTATCCGGACCATCAGCACGTGTACTATCATCCTGATACCAGTGCTTTCGACTAACCAACCAGTGACATATGTTCTCCTCTGCCGCACCGGCGGCCTGGTTACTTTTGGTACCCTTTGAATTTGTTGTTGAGGTCACAAGGACTGATGAAAGCCTTATTTCAGTGTCGAGATAGAGATGATTATAAAGTTAACGACGTCAAACATGACGTCCAAACTGTAATGCTCTTGAACGTGGAGTTGTGTACATACACCACCTCATCCCCAATCAAGATATCCTGGGTTCACTTTCCCCGATTTTCCTCTTGCTCTCCCCTCTTTGGACGTAAATCTAGTAAATGACCGCAGTTTACTTATTCCGAGGTGACCCTGCCATGTGCCGCCGACGGCAGATAAACGCGCAGTGTTTGGACCTCCGTATGGAGCTCGAACTCGGGTTAGATGGCGCTACACTGCATTGAGATATATATGGTGGGTTACATGGACGAACGTCATACGGTATACCTATAGAGATGAAATTCAATGTCAGATCAGCCCTTTATAACTGCGATCATCCTTGGCATGGGTCCTATCACGTCATGATTCCAGGGGGCCAGGAATTGAGCAATTCGGGGCCCTGTATGATTCTAAGCTGGATAGCTGTAAAGAGCTGTGTTGGTACAAAAGGATAAAGAAGCTGCCTCAAAGGTACCCTTCTGTCAACTCTTCATGGCGCTACGGGCCCTTTTCCTTGCTTTCCTCACAGCCACAGCCTTGCACGTAGATGGATGCCCTCTCGACTTCGGACTCGGAAATACTTTTAACTCGTGTAATGTGACATTACAGACTATTTCTAACTTCGACGATAACAAATTTGTCCTGCTGCCTTATGCTACTGACCAAACTTGGGCTATCGGTGGACAGGTAAATATTGGGCACATGGACCTTTCAGTTGCTGTTCCTGATCCACGCTTTCTTCTTGTGGTGCGTAATATGTACCTTTGTAATCCAGATCAGGCACTAACCGGTCAGGCGCTAGTTCATGGACATCCCGACAGGCGTCAATACTTGGGGATGGTCTCAATTTTTTGACAAGAGCTTGTCATTGGGCACTAATTGCTCCCAAGCATATTCGCAATCCTTCAACTTCACAACTGCTTCCAAGACTTTTGAGCTCGGTGTCCCGAATAGAATTTGGTGGGATGCAGGGACGACCAAAGGGTGTGTTGATTCTTGAAATACTTACTATTGTCGTTTTTCAGACGCGCATTCTAGCAATATCACTTTCCATGTCACTACTCTGGGCCCTCAGTCAAATGTCAATGGATCGTACTGGACGTTGACCCTAAGGTTAGCAGTCTCAAATATTACAGAGAAGGAAGGACAAGGTATCGGATTCGACTGGACCCCTTCAATTGCTCCGGATGCCCCCTTCGTAATCACACTGGGCGACGACCGCGGCATAGGTTCAGGCGGTAGCCTACATGGATCCATCAGCCCCTTCTCCTTCCTGTGCGCATATCAATTGAGCGGGTCATACTCAGTATTGCAGAGGGTAATTCTCTATGTACTGTTCTTGTTTGGGACAATAGGGATATTCACTGCTTCAAGCTGGATGACTGGTATGTCGGAACGGTTCAACCAAGCCGAGATATACTAACATTGCATTAGGTGCTTTCCTGGGCGGAGCAATGGCATTTTCCGGGTCTGCGGCCATCCATTCCATTATCCTCACGGCATCTTCGAAAAAGGCAATACAAAAAGGCACTATAGATCTCGACGGGATTGCAATCTTCCAGATTCTGTCGACGTGCTTGTACCTTTGCGCCCCATTGCTGACTGCAATGTTTTTTGTGCGGAAACGGACCGGCGAAGGCCCCGCGAAGGCCATCATCGTCTGTGTATGGGCCGTTCTTATTGTTGCTGGATTCTTCTGCTGTTTTGGAAATCTGCCTGCACCTATTCCACCATGTGCACCCTACAATATGACAACATCCCTGGGAACGTCTCTGACAGTGGCGACCAGCACTAGCCGATGCGCCGAATGGTGCTTGACGAAGTCGTCCATCGTTCGATCTGTAGGAGAGGCCCGGATGACCGATTCCAGGATTACAACGAAGAACATCTTTGGTCCAGTGTATGCTGTCGGGCTCTTTTTGGGCTCCGCTTGCGCACTATGGATCCTGGCGATCACTGTTGCAACCTTCGTAGCGCCCAACAAACCCCTTGACATCCTTAGCTCCTACCTCATGGCATTACTGGGATTTTCCACGTATACCTCGATGGTCGTTTTCGGAGGCGTGCCGGTGATCCTGTTCGTCCAAATTTTCTATGGGGAGTATCTGCTAGCAACACAGACAGCACTGGTAGGAGAGAAGAGCTATGCAATTGGACAATGGGGTCCATGGGTTATCGTCGGTCTTGCAACAGTCGCCGCTATATTCCTTGCTGCTGCAAAGGATGGTGTTTTAAGTAGTACGGTAAGTCAATCCAGGCTTTGCCCGATGTTTGCTCACTTAAATTACCTTCCGCAGCACCCAGAACACCTTGAGCCAGATCAACCAAGTGATCGTGAAAGCACATCTTGAATATCTATGTCCCGCATCACAATCATTCTAGACTCTTGTAGATTGTTGTACAATCGGGCTTCGGGATGGACCTGCACGCACGGCCGTTGATTTATCATTCAGAAGTCGCCATGTCATGTTTTATCAAGGGCCGACACGACCGGCGACTCGACCGCGACACACACGGCACGCTTAGGATGCGGGTAATTACTCACACCTTCAAAAGAAAAGTAACGAAGGATGGGGTGAGTATGAAGTGATACAGGTGTGAATAAGGAGGATCGGAGGACACGACGAGAAGATCGAACGTGGGCAGGAGAAGCGGTGGACGGGAGAAGAGTTGGAGATACGATGAGCGAGCAAAGCCACATGACTAGATCGATGGTTTAGAGGAGAAATGAGCCTGGAATATTTTATTGCTACCCTGCGAAAGACGCATAAGCGATTTATTTAGAAGTACATCGAATTAAAAAGAAAATAAGGAGTGTCAAGGGAACGAGCTCGGCGGGGACACAAAGAGAAATGACTGGACTGCCAACGACGATGAAAAAACGCGGCAACTCACAAAGACAAAGGGAAATATCCAAGGAAACGTCCAATTCTCCATTTCTTTCCACAACTTGGGTGTTCAAAGCCCACCAAAATCTCGCAGTTGGGTAACGGGTGCAACCACGACTCGGACGAACTAGGCATACGTGGAAAACCGCCACGAAAACTGACCCGAAGTCAATGGCAACAACCTAAGGCAAACAACTTTGACCCTCTAAAGAGGTTCTGCTTCAGCGAAGTATCACGGCGAGAAGCCTTGAAATCGTCAGGTGGTTTGGAGGTGCCGGGTACTACAACACGTGGGGGGTAGCTGTGCTCAGGCTTAGAAGGATAGCTTCAACTGGTGCAAGCCAGGTGTAAGTAGTATCAAATAGCGATACAAGGTCTTACAAATTATCAGAAAAGAACAATGACGCACATGATGTATATTGGGTCACACTGTATGGGGATGGTTTATGAGAGGAAGAATTCAAACAGTCGTCCGACTGACAGAATTGACCGGCCCGCCACGGCACAGACTTCGTGAGGCAAGCTCCAGACAAATACGAACAACCAACAGAGAACTTTCCGGGAAAGCCTTAACTGGACCAGAACAACCATTCTTTCGCTTTCTTTCACATTTACGCTATGTGCGTGGTACAACCACATACCACGCCGAACATTTGGGTCATACAACAGCAGCCTTCGCTTCTCTTGATGTCTCATCCTCCCTCTCGCAATTCCAGCATGCATTCTGATAAGTTACATGCGGCATTTTGGGCCTCCTGAAACGTAAACATTTACCTCAGTCCCTCGCCACTCTGAACCCTGCGTTTGCTGGTACGCTTTGCAGAGCATGCTAACCTCCACTGCTGATATATTCTGAGACCAGGCCTTCTTGCAATCGTTGGTAAAGGGTGATACTGTGTGGCTCAAATTGGTTCTGATGTTGACTGGCACCGCTTCAACATCAAGTCTACGTGAATTCCATGCTAGTAAGTACAAACAAGATCCTGTCATACCAAGCTTGAAATAACATGGGATAGATAATGCAGGTCATGTATGTTAAGCAACTTGAAAGCATTGCTAAATTTCCGTCTTCATGAATCTTCTCTTGCGTACAGATTAAATTTGGGCTTCAAGGCCCGAGAAATGCTTAGCAAAACGCATGAGATCTCATTCAAGTGACAGCGCAAGGTCGGCATCTGTAGCCTGTCACTGCTCTTGTTGTCGGTATTTTGAAACTTTACGCAGATAGTAACAGGCAATTTTTAACTTCCTCCTGCCGAGTCTGCCAGTAGCCACAAGTACTCGGGTACATTGCTACAACAATAGGCAGATCCATTTACATGTTGTCCTTCGTCAGGTTGACCTTCCCATCATCATTTTTGCTGCATAAGTTGTCTGATATATCTATTCATTTCTCCGACAGGGTCTGGGACTCAGGCATTGGTAGTGGTTACAACATCTTTTCTTCTATACGCCAGATTCACGAAATCTGAATGGCAACTATCAATTAAGTCTGACAGATCAGTGCTTCGGGTGGTAATGAAGAACCTACGAAATTCTGGACAATGTCGGGATCTTCCGTAAATCTTTCTTATTCATCACCTTGACTGCAGTCTCCATTGTTCACTAGCACTGTCAGATATGGAAGATTGTGTTCACATTCAGCGCCCAGTGCCCCATGATTGATAATGTCCGGGTTTCTTCGGGAGATTCATCTGATGGGCACCGACCCACACTGGATCATACGAGCCCAACATTGCAACATGCCCGATTATCCGCTCTTGAATGACACAACGGTCTAATGTCACAGTTACATCCTCTATATCGTACAGTTGTGTCTTTTGTCATGAACATATTTATACTCACATGTACCACAGGTATGATATTCTTTGTCCGTCCTGTGATCTGATGTGCTGAAATATAGTTCGAAAGAGATATAATTGGCGCTTGTGCACACAGATGAAGTGCTTCTTCTATGTTATGAAGGCCATTGCACTGTGTTGAGAATTTGTAAGTTGTGGAAACCACTACCGGGTCATTCAAAGACTGTCAGCGCTGAGATCGTATCAGGTATTTATTTGAGTTCGTTCCATATCTCCCCGACACCAGAAGAAAAGGTATGTCCTGATCGAAGGTGCCTCTGGAGTTCTCTCGCAGTGATGCAACGACACATGCCGAGATTCCTGATGAACTTGTTCGGGCACACCGTTCAGCACCTGATGCACTATGCCTATATTACCCTGATCGAAGACCACTACTACTACACCAGACAAACCTGCCCTTCACATAGAGATCATGAGTGCACCAGCCATAAATGAACTGTATGGACCATTGCTTGCAGGTGCGCACCTCCCAAAGGTGGTCAGTGACAGTAATATTCATTTTATCCCATCTGCCTAGGTGGAATGAGCACTCTTGTGTACAGTGGTTGCTGTTGAGGTTTTATTCTACACTCATCTTTTAATCCAGCCTTTTTGGAATTACGTGCTCACAAACGGTTTACTACTTCCGCACCTATCCGCGTGATCACAGGTTCTTGAAAGCAGTTGTAAGTCATAGTGGTGTTTCCCTTGCTTTGCTGTTATTCTTTTTGACGCTTTTGCAACTCACAGGTTATATTCCTCTTGTAGGTTGCTATGATGTATCACACAGGAGATCACTGAATGCACCAAAGTCTACTGGAAGCTATACATATGGCCTTGCTTGCAGAGACCATACACCACATTTACATTGTTTACAAATTGCCAGAGAATGGGCCATTAGCCTTTCTTTTCCTCCTGTAAGTCATATATCACTATACAATGCCCACCTAACCCCAATTCTACAGTGGAAGTTCAGTATGTGAAAGCAACTGCCAGTTAAAGATACATGTGCTAACCATGATCACGATACCCCAGGGCATGGTCACACTGACTGTATGTTCTCTCACATGAAGCTTCAGGCCTCAGGCTGTTCTCAATCTATCAATTTGCAGGTTGTTGCTACTTCTGCTGTTCAGAGGTTCGTTTCATCTTTCTGCTGGGGATACATTGGTGCTGGATAAGGATTTATATCAGCTTTTACGCATGGAGAATCTACCACTGTACGTTCTCAGTTGTCTGGTGCCTTAGCCTCTCTCAATTGTTTGATAGTGAGTGAGAGACATTTCCTAGGGAAATATATTGTTGCATTCATAGTGCGCCCCTTTACTGACTCCCTAAATGGCGGCTCAGTTTCTGAGCCTGTACTAATTGAAGCCTCTTATCATCAGTTTGCCACAAGTCTTGCCCAATTAGGTTAGTCATGGGTAGGCTTCAGTCATACATGCTGACACTTGTGGTCCATAAAAGGTTCTGGTTTTGGTGAGTCCCACCTCTACCACATCATCTGGCGCTCTAACCAGATATGTGGGTTGGCACCATAGCAACATGTGCTTTCCTGTTTGTGAACCGTTCTACATGAATAGACCTAGGCTAATGTCAGACAGCTATACTTCTCCTCCGCTGCAGGCTTTGAGAAAGACGTCTGAACGGGTAGGTGTCATACTGTTCAACCTGAGCCAATGTTACCTTGCGCTGAAGCCAGAATTTAGGACTCGTACTCATCCTGTTTGATTATGGCAATTATTTGCGACCTGACCATCAGCGCGTCCATGGTCTATTTCCTCAACAAGATGCGGACGGGATTCAAGAAGTATGTCCTTGTACGAACACTAGTTGATCCGAGATACTTAACTATTGTGTAGCTCTGAAAACGTCATCAACCGTCTGGTATTGTTCAGGTAGGACTGTTGCAGTTGTAAGACGGTTGTAGCGTCGCTGATCACATGTACCACAGCATCAATGTTGGGCTTCTGACTACCACCATTGCAGCATGTACCCTCATCACCGTGAGCGCGTTGACTTCATGCCGGGCTCTCAGTATTGATAGGCTTCACCTTAGTACCTTGTCAGCCTTAGCCTTATATTCAGTTGTATGTCCTGCACAACCCTGACCCATCTCGCTGGCTGATTCCACCAACTAGCTCTTCATGCCATCAGCGGCAAAAGTATGTATCACCTTGGAATATCTATGCTGCTGACTATGAAACTGATGCCTCCTCAACATCAAGTCTATGTGAACTCGATGCTGGTGAGCCCACTATCATGTCATTCCTTGGCTTGAAATCTCATAGGCATGGACTTAACGCAGGTAACGTACGTCAGGGCCTTTCCACTCTCTACGTCACCCCCATCATGAATTCATCTCACTCTTGTGTGCAGGTTGAACTCGCGTGTCCATTCGCGAGGAATGCTCGGTGCGACACAGGAGATTCCGCTCAAGAACTTGGATGTGTCGACGCAAGGTCAGATTTCACCAGCACGTTGCCATTTTGTCCATACGCTGGTCTGAGATCATCACAGATCGCAATGGGACAGTGAATTCACTCGCCAACTCAGCTGGCCCCCAAAATGACTGAGAGGGAGTGCCTCCCATAGTTGGATTCGGTATGCAGGGCATCAATGATTAAAGGATATCTGCTGTACTGATTATACCTTCCAGTCATATACCAGCAGAGTTGTTGCATATTTCTACCGGTACTCATGAAGTTGGCTGACTGATGTTACTTACACATGTACACTTTGTAACGTCATGAGCTACTAGCCGTTTATTCTACACGGATGATACTAAAATTGTCACACAACAACAATCATTAAGGTGACATGCTGGTGTCTGTTTATGAGACTAGACAACTAACAGCATTGTGTGTTTTCTTGCCGCAGTCAGCCACTAAGTGTTTGTTCATGTGCAGTGTGCACATCCGACGCTGCAACGACATGGGCTGCAGCTCGATGACGAAGATATGTTTTTGGTTCGTGAACGGGTACTAGGTAGAGCACTTGACAGGCCATAAAAATTGTCCTCATACCTCGATGTAACTTGAATTGTAGTCACTGGGGGTTCAGTCGCTCCTCGCGGCGTGGAAGAGGTATTTCTGGTGTATAATAATGTCGGAAATTTGGGAAGCAGATTAGATCCGGTGCTGACCCAAGAGATCACGCTAATCAGCAATTGTGGATTAGGACCTGGGCCCCAATCCACATCCCAATCGACCCGAATGGATCCCGATCGGCCCTAAATAGTCTATAGACTCTGGTCTAGACCGGATTGGAATCCATTGCAGACCGATTATTATAGATTATTACATTATGGTTATCTAAGCCTGATTATAGCCCTGCAGGGATATTTCCGACATATTATTGAGATTACTTTCATTGATGGATAGACAACTTCAAGCCTGAGGGATGGTGCAGAAAGCAAGGTGAATGTTGATGGCACGGCAACCGCTAGTTGTAATCACTGGGAGCTGGTGAAAATGGTGACAAAAAGGCCTGGATAGTATGATGTCACGGTGCCGAGCACTGGTAGATAAGATCCAGATCATGAATGGAAATAAGCGAATAAATCAACTTTTCCGATCTCGCGCTTGGCCTCATTTACCCGTGGTGCACGCCCTGTGAACCATAGCTGTCTCGTCCGCTCATTCCAGTGCAGTTGGCCGGTGAGCAGTGTTGCAGAACATCCTCTTGAATTCCTTTTCACGTGAGCACTGACCCCCCCCCCCCCTTCTGCGAGGCTCATGCTGAACCGAGATGTAAACTGATATAAAACCACTCCACAGACGCGACACATAAGTTTCAGCCAGCTCAAGTTTCAAACATTCGTATCCATCGCACAGCTCCTGGCCTCTGCATTAGAGTGAATATCACCAGGGAAATGGATGAAAGCAAAGGAGGATATTCATCCGAGCCGGGAATGGGAGAAAACATTGTCAGTGCCAGTCTGGGGCTGGGCGGGTAGGATAGTTGGTTTGAGAAACGTCAAGGTATGTGACCATGTTGCACTTGGGGAGTTGGTGGCTGAAGCGCTGATAACCCGCAGTGGGCAGGGAGTGGCCCTCGAAATGAACGCTGATAAGTTCCCTACCAGGCTACGCGCCCACCCTACACTCCTCGGCATGCTCAACAACTGTCACGTGACGTACATGACAACTGCCCAGATAGTATCTCCATCCCTGCCATTGATGCGACGCGTCTACAACACGTGACATCAGGCCGGTCGGACCAGGGGTTCCATTCTGGGGCGAATTCGTCTAGACTTTTCATCCCAGGAACTAGCGTCCAACACGTCTTGACCACCAACGACAACCACTGCCACGTATCATCCCGCAGCTCACCGTAACATGTTATCCATTTCCCAAAACAACGAAACGTCAACATGGAACTTTGTAAAGTTCTTTGGCCTACTCTTTGTGGGGTGTCTTGCAGTCCTCCTGGCTTTTCGTTATGTCTTTTGTTTGTGGACACAACGTCGCGTTTTTGTCCCTTGGGGCAATACGCCAGCTCCACCGGCAAG